>OMKZ01017974.1:104762-124798 GCA_900302535.1 Neoniphon sammara | reverse complement strand
GTCTTTTACTGTTTTTATGTCTAACTTTTTTTTAATTGTTGGATGTTGACCTTGCTGCAAGCCAAATTTCCCAATAAAGATCTGAACTGAACTGAACTAAACTGAATGGAAAGCCTTTAAAGCTATTTTGAGCGACCTGTGCCTACCAAGAATACAGCAATTATTATTTATTATTTACATATACAAATAGATTAGAGAATACCAATTTGGCCCAAGGTCAGCTGATCCAGATAAGAACCATGACAAAGAATAAACCTTGGACAGGTATAATTAGTTGAACAATTGAAATGCGTCTTTGGTGAACCTTGCGTATAGGATATCTCTTTAAATCCATCCCTTACATCGAACTACAACTCCCTAAACCCTCTCTGGAGTTAATTGCTGTTGATTGGTCGCATCTCAGCTAAGCTTCACCGTACACGGCTCTGTATGGCCGTTCGATTCCGCCAATCAAACGGAGAAACGCTTAACCAATCAGCGCCGCCGTTACTCTCGGGTGGGCGGGCCGCTGCGTTTCCTCACGTAGCAGGTTTGTTTTGTAATCATTGCTAACAACCTGCTGCAACTTGGCGTGCCCACAATCCACGCATGCATCCATCGCTTTCAGGTGTAGCGTATTTGCTATGTGTGCGAGAATGAAGCGATTCCGGTGCTGAGTGCAGTTTGGTTTTGGCTCCGTGCTGGCTGCATGGTGCTCGGTCTCTCTTGTCCAGACGTTGCCTGCTTTTTGACGCCTGGGGTTGCAGTCTGGCCTCTTAGCCGCGGCTGCGAATTAACTTCATCTCTCAGCACTGCCTTGCTCCGAAATCATGTTTGTTTTATGAAGATGACGGTGAGGGGGACACTGTAAACTAAATGACTGTCAGAAATATCGCCTCCATTTGTAATATGGTAAGTAGCTTCGCCGGTTAGCCATTTTACTATCGATTGCCTGCAGCCACTGACTGTGTCGGACCTTGTGTGTGTGTGTGTGTGTGTGTGTGTGCGTGTGTGTGTATGCGTGTGTGTGGTAATGTGCACGGTTGAGTGTCCCCTGCACAGTGTGTCTGGAAGCAGATCTGTGGAAGGGGATGCAGTCCTTCACACTTGTCTGTCTGGGAGCTCCCGGTGCAGAGAAAGAGGCCTGCATCTGAAGCGGTCAAATGTAGTAGACCTTCATACATTGCTGCTTGCAGATAGCGTTGCTGTCGTCTGTTTCTGGCGACGACACAGCGTGCAGTTTGTGTAGCTGACTCTGATGATTGACAGGCCAGCCAAATGAACGCGGTGCCTTTCACACACACAGTTTGTTTTGATTGCATAATCTGGTCCTCAAGTGGGACGGTTACATCCCCATTGCACCGCGCAGGAACCGGACTAATCTGTGTTTATGTTGTCTCAGGGGCAGTGAAGAGTGGTTAAGAGCAGACTTTATTGGCTCTCGTGAATACTGCATCCCATCCTTTTCTTCTTTGACATGATGTTGATGTCAAAAGGTGGCTACCATTCCTCTTTTTACTGCCTCTGGCCTGCACAACAGCACTGAGCTGCTGAATTATGCTGTCCCCTTGCATAACAATATATAAATTTAGTGATGATGGCCTTTACACGGGCTCTGGTGAAGATATTGGGTTCAAACAGGCAAGAGGACATTTAATCCTTGCAGTGTTTTTCCCCTAAACATCACAGCCAAAGCCATGTGATGTGGGGGGTAAAGACAGGGACAAGTCAGACTGGACTAGCCTGAGGTGACGCTCTGTTGACAGTGATGGTGTTGACAAGCATTTAATTGCCATTTGGTGGCAGGAGCGGCTCCCCAGTTAGAGACTGCCCTTGTCAGGATGTAGCTTTGATCACCTGTGATGTTTGTCTCTGCCGGAGTGCCCTTCAGCCAGGCATTAAGATTCTTCTATGTGGTTTACACATGGCAAAACACGTGGCAAGACCTATAAGCTGATGTCTCTTCAGGAAAAGTGAAGAAAGAAATGCCTCAATACACTGCCTGTCATGTCTAAAATCTCTGACACACAATTTTTAACAGCCAAACCCAAGACAAAATTTAGGTTTATGCTAATTATGATGAAAACAATGGATTACACCCATTTTCACTGATAGTTTGCGATACATCAAGAGCTAGAGCTAGGCTAATTTGTTATTTATTAAGGTGTGGATTCCAGAGACATTTAATATTTTGCATTATATTCTTTGAAATGATCATATGGTGGAATCGAGGATAATGTCAAAGGCTTTTTTTTTTTTATTAAATAATGTACACTATTTACAATAAGGTGATGGAGTATTTGAATGCCAAGCCTGGACTTTTCTGTTTTGTGGAACCATTGTTTATCGATTTTTGTGTGCTCTCAAGTCTACTATAATGGTACGGTGTCACTGAGGATGTGATGAGCTAGGATTTGTTGTGATAAAAGGTCTTTTGCAATCGAGCTCCTGTGACAAAAGAGTAGATGTGTGTGTGTGTGTGTGTGTGTGTGTGCGTGCATGTGCATGTACATGGACGTGTGCATGCATATGTGTAACAGCTTCTCCGACTCAAAGCGGAAATCGGACAAAGAGGTATTCACAGTCTGCTTTGATGGGTAGAAATGACAGTCATTGAAAGTCAAAGCCATCCCCTCCTGAAGTGTCTCCTGTGTTCTCTCAACAAAGCCATGATTCATTTGGGAAAAAAAAAAAAAGCTTTGAGCCCTGCAAAATAAAAAAGGCTCTGTCAAGAGATAAGTGGTCCACCTCAGCAATCACAATTGTAAAATACTCCTGACTTTATACATTGTTGTGTGCTATTTCTGGTTTCGGCTATCTCCTGTTTCTGAGTCGACTCTTGACAGGAAGGATTTTTTTTCTCCCATATAACCAGAGGAATCAAGAAATGAGCCACCGCGTTCTGTGGGAAACTAGGATCTTCGTGAAATGTGACAGACAGGGACGCCTTTCAATTATTCCCCCGAAATAGGACTTATCAATTGTAGTGTATGAGAGAGGCTTGCAAGCTAGCTTCCTGTGCCAGATATGGTTTTAAATCTCCAGTAGCCTGCTGGTGCTTGTTGACAGTGCAGAATTTCCATACTAATTTGACTATGAGCACACAGAGTCGGCACAACAAATTAGGCTTTCATTTCAGCATTGTAGCTCATTCTCCATAAGCATGAATGTGGGGTAGTATATGAGCTCCTCTGGATGATGATGATAACAGCTAAACGTTGGTGTTGAATGTGCATAATGTTTTAACAAGCATGGCGTTTCATGTTTTCGTCTCTGGTGTTTTCAGGGCACCAATGCCTCTGCTCTGGAGAAAGACATCGGTCCGGAGCAATTCCCAATCAATGAACACTACTTTGGATTGGTCAATGTGAGTGTCACTAAATCCTCTCATACATTAACAAAGGTCATGGTCATAAACACTGGTGTCTTTTTTCAAAACAAACTGCCAGAATGGAGCCCGCCGAGAGCCGAGTGAGTCACGTCCAACACTGGACAGCTGGTATTATTGAAGCTAACAGGTTATGTTGTTTGTGGGCCTGACAGCCAATCCACTTACATTCTGTTTCTTGAATATGGAATTAACGTCTCATTCCCAGTTCCAGCGCCTGCCAAATAGATGAGAACGTGTGGTGTGCACATCAGTGTCTGTGTAAACCTGCGCTGCAGCCAGCTATTTCATCAGATGGAGATTGAGTGTGGTTAAGAAAAAGCCATAGAGTTTATGTTCATCCATCTGTCTGATAGGTGCAGATTTACACCACTACATTGTTAACTCTGTTTAGGTGTGAAGGTCTTGAGTGTTTCACCTTATTTAGAAAGTCCTCACAGTCTATGTTTAAGAGAACACCATGAGTTCTTATTACATGTTTACAGAATTAAAGACTGTTTCCCCATTGAGGCGATAACCCACTTTTGTCCTCTTCTTTGTTTGTGTGCCCCCCAGTTTGGAAACACTTGTTACTGTAACTCAGTGCTCCAGGCCTTATACTTCTGCCGGCCCTTCCGGGAGAACGTGCTGGCCTACAAGGCCCAGCAGAAGAAGAAGGAGAACCTGCTCACATGTCTGGCTGACCTCTTCCACAGCATTGCCACGCAGAAGAAGAAGGTGGGCGTCATCCCGCCCAAGAAGTTCATCTCCCGTCTACGGAAGGAGAATGGTGAGGGCCCGTGCCTCTTCAGAGCTGGACTACATACAGTGACTTTTCAACTTTTAAGCTGTCTACCAGATAAACTGCATATGGTTTCCAGTGTTCAAAATTTTCCTTCATCATCAGATTTGTGGTATTTGTATTGTTTAGTGGTAATAAAGCTGGCCTTAATGTGGCGGGGTCAGTGTTTGAGGTGAAGGGCAGGTGCATGTTGGTGGTAAGGTCATTCAGAGCGTGGAATAGAGAGAGAGGCAGATTGTTCTCTGTTGTCCAACTTGAGGAAGCTCTTTATGTGAATGAACAATGCAATCCCTGTTTGGACCAGGCTCTGCTTAGCTGCCTCCTCTCTCGCTCGCTTCCCCACTTTCTCTCCCTCCCTGCCTCCCCTCCTCTCACGTTTCACTTTTCACATACAGACCTGCCAAAATAGGAGTGCGTATGGATGTTGGTATTATAAGCGTAGGCCCGCTGATTGTAGTATTAGATTTACCTGACCCAACAATTCCCCAGTGTTATCTCCATTTACCTAAGAGACTTTGTGAAATCTGCATCCCCCCTCCAGACCTGTTCGACAACTACATGCAGCAGGACGCCCACGAGTTCCTCAACTACCTGCTGAACACGGTGGCCGACATCCTGCAGGAGGAGAAGAAGCAGGAGAAGCAGAACGGACGCCTGAAGAACAACGGCACCGCCGTGACCACGGAGAGCGAGACAGAGAACAAGACAGAGCCCACCTGGGTTCACGATATCTTCCAGGGCACGCTGACCAATGAGACCCGCTGCCTCAACTGTGAGACGGTGTGTGGCTCTTCTCTACTGAGCGGTACATCTTATGTTCTGCTCTCTTATTTGATTATTTCTGTTGAAGTTTACTGGCAGAGTTTTCAAAAAAATACCTTTGAGTGGGGTTCAGTGAAAGATCCCTTGGGTCGCTCCTTTCTCCGAGCGTCTCTCTCAGGCCTCTGCCAGTCCTTGTGTGGCCCTGAATGACAGATCCCTCCTGAATAAGTCTGAAAAAGGGATTAGCCCTTTGCAGGGAGGAGATGCTGAGAGATGCCATGATGGGCTGTGGCCACCCACTTTACCTCGGTGATGCCAGAGGCTTTGTCCTCAAAATGGCGAGGGCGAGGGAGGAGAGAGCAAAGAGAAGTGCACCCTGCAAAAAAAACGCCAAGGTCCTGCGCTGTGCAGAGACAAAAGCCGCACAGTGCTGTCAGTACCTCAGAGACTTCCCTTGTCTTGTGTGAATAGGCGTGGGTGGGTGTTGTGTCACACTGTAGCAGGTTTATCCTTCGTGACTCATTCAAAATAAAAAAAGAAACTTACTTACCTTGGTGTCACTCCTTCTCTTTGGCAGGTTAGCAGCAAAGATGAGGATTTTCTGGATCTTTCTGTGGATGTGGAGCAGAACACATCAATAACGCACTGTCTCAGGTAGTATTGACCCATTATACAACCAGCCGCACCCAGCAGTCTGACAGCAGCCTCTATTCCCCGAGTGAGACAAACTAACCAAGACTCCTGTCGGCTTGCTCTCCTCTCCAGGGACTTCAGCAACACAGAGACCTTGTGCAGTGAATACAAATACTACTGCGAGACATGCTGCAGCAAGCAGGAAGCACAGAAACGGTCAGTCGGACTGAATAATAGGATGTGACTGCACAGTTTACGTAATGCTTTAATAGCAAGGTGAAGTGTCATTGTACAAAATGTACATGTGGCTAAAAAGTTTGTGTGTGTGTGTCTCTGCAGGATGCGCGTCAAGAAGCTGCCTATGATCCTGGCCCTGCACCTGAAGAGGTTTAAGTACATGGAGCAGCTGCACCGCTACACCAAGCTGTCCTATCGCGTGGTCTTCCCCCTGGAGCTGCGTCTCTTCAACACGTCCGGAGACGCAGTCAACCTGGATCGTATGTACGATCTGGTGGCCGTGGTCGTTCACTGTGGCAGGTATGGTCCTAACTTTTCGTTTCAATTACCACTCCAAAAGAAAAGACGTCTAAATTTTTGTATTTCTGTTGCATCACAAAAATAAAACCATGAAAGAATGCTGTGGTATATGATGCATATTTATTGTAAACAGCTGTTGCATATAGTATCAATCTATTGACTAAACTGTATTTATAACTCATTCTTCATGAGTGGTAACCATAATTTATTTATTCAGTTTTTACTCGTTTCACTTATTAAACAAAAAGTAATCAAATAAAAATATACAAATATATACAAATACAAAATAATAAACAAGAATATTGGAAAAAGACAAAACATCAGTGACTGAAAAGGTGTAGACTGAAGCAATAAATCTTATTGTGCCTACCCTTTTCACCATAACAGCAGCAAATACATAATGCACTCTTCACAGCTAATCTCAACAACCATTAACTCATTTTTATGCAATGTGAGAGTCATACCATAATTTTGCACGTGGAAAAACAGTTCAATAAAAACATGGTACAGAATACTCACCACTTTGTTTTCTACATAGCCCCCCCTACACGCTCACACCCACACACACCCTGCATCTGTGCTGCATGAATAACTGCAACAGCAGAAAACAATACATGAACATAAGCTGAATTGGTACTTTTGAACACACAACTCATGCCATCCGCACAGATGGTTGCTAGGCCATTAGATCTTTTTTTCTTTTTTTTGTGCCATTTGTTTGCTGAAAAGAGAGTAATTTTTGAAAAACGCATCCAAACCTAACTCTCTGTGGTACATAAGGAGTACAACAAATTCGTAGCATGTGGGAGTTTTTGGATTGTGACGTCTGTGATTGAGATTTCGCTGTTTGTGTTTCCCCAGCGGTCCAAACAGAGGTCATTACATCACCATAGTGAAGAGTCACGGCTTCTGGTTGCTCTTTGATGATGACATTGTGGAGGTACGTCACCCTCCATCTCAGCCTGTAAAGGTCTCCTTGATGTTCCTTGACTCACCTGTTTGTGCATCTGTCATTGTTTGTCTCATCAGTAAACAGCGTCACACTGTTCCTCTTTGTGCAGAAAATTGACGCCCAGGCCATTGAGGAGTTTTACGGGCTTACCTCAGACATCTCAAAGAACTCCGAGTCTGGATACATCCTCTTCTACCAGTCCAGGGAGTGACTGGACCAGGATCTGTGACGCAGGAGAGGACAGAAACAGGATGAGACCTTTTTACCTTTAGCACTAACTGACCCGGACTCTCGCCACCTTCATCCTCTCCCACTCCCCATCCTGCTGCCCTCCTCCAAGTCAAAAAAAAAAAAACCTCTCTGAGATGTGCCAACACCATCCTCTGTCCCCTCCGTTTTTACCTGCACTTCATCTGCCCGTTACCCCCCCCAACCCCCTTTGGCCTGCTGGGAAGTCTGTAATTTGCTTCTTGCCCTTCAGTCACCTGCATCTGGACTGCACTTTAGAACAAAAGCAACAAATGCTCACACAGCGACGAAGAAGAAATACAAAGGCGTCTACATCCATAACAAACCCCCTTGATCCGGGCCCTCTGGCAAGCCAAGGGTCTCCTTTCACTTACCAGGAACACACTGTGGCATAGGGACTGGTACACATACAGACTGTTGTCACAAATGGTATTGTATCATTTATATGTATATAAGGTCTGCTTCCACATCGTGTCACACACTTATGATTCCTCTCATTAGGGCTATCCCCGTGACTTTTTGCTAACACTGTCTAGCCCATTGGTATGTTTTTTTTTGTCTTAAACCCTGGTGGATGCATGAGCTTGAAGCAAACAAAGTTGGAGACAAACACTGTATAATAGAGAGGTTTCATGCATTTCCAGTAGCTTTGAAACAGTATCTGAGCATTTATTTGAGATGTCCCGACAAGCTTGAAGCTGTCTACTATTGGACTGTGGGTGAAGTGGCTCGATGACGGCGGAGATTTTTGTCGAAGTCCCATAGAGGATCAGTCTGAATCTTAAGCAGATGTGATCCAGCCCTCTACTTAACACTTTATCCAACTGAACCACATGCTCTAACACTAGATGAGTAAGGGAGCTCTTCTGTGAGTAGCAGAAGCTGACCTTACCGCCTGTCAGACCAGTTGAACCCGTATAGCCCTTTTATTATGATATAAAATCCCTATTTATTGAACTTATTTATTACTGTTTGGTATTTGTAATGTCGACTGCTGGTTAATGGAGGTATGTGTGTAGTATGGCTCTTCTGGGAGCTTTGTATGTGAAGACTCCTGTCTTTTGTCTAAGCTCTCTCAATGTGAAGGACAAGCTGTGCGTGACGCGCCGTTTCCGTAGGAGAGATTTGTCTAGGGTCGGGCAGGGCCGAGACAAAACCTCGATTTTGTGTTCGTACGTGTGCGTGCGTGTTGTGAACAAGACGTGACGGATTCACGCGGAGTAAGAGAAATAAAAACTGCCCTAAGCTTTCGATTGACATGAAAAAGTGAAGATAGTGCAATAGGACTTGAAGTTACCCAATGTCGAATTTCCCAGTGAGACTAGTACATATGTGTCGGTGTCGGTGTAAGATGTGTTACAATGTGTTTTTCTTACCAGCTGGTCTCTTCTCTGTGCTGTGTGTTTGTGTGACCATGATATCAAACAGCCCCCCCTTCACCACATGCAATATAGACAACTGGTGTCAGCTAGCAACTATTAGCTGCTGGGATGTTGTTTACGTTCCTTCGCGCGTCTTTTTCTCAACCCTACAGTGAAAATCCTTTTTGATAAGTGATATTTTTCATTCCCATGTTGAGCTACAGGTTAGACCTCTTTGTATGTGTAAATTGCTTTTCATCTTGGTTTGTTTCCAGTAGACATTTGACTTGGATGATGTAAATCGTGTGTAAATCGTGTTCCAATATGTAGCGTGTTGGAATCCTCATTTCCATAGCAAAAGTCCAGTTTACATGCTCCATATCGCAGCATCGTTTGATGATGCTGTGAACTCCCAGCTAGAATCTGTCCTCCAGTCCCCGGGGTTTGTTGCCATGTACTGTACAAGAGAGTGACATCAAACAGCTGGTTTTCATGTGAATGACATTCCAGTTTGCTGCACATTAGAAGAAATTACCATTTCAAATGCATCTCATTATGTATAAGGGGTAGTCATAGGGTTGATTTGCCTGCGTAGTGTCTGCATATATGAGAGAGACAGACTTTAAAAGAAGTGAAAGTAGTACCCTGTGCATATTGAATGAGCTTGATTCTGCTGTCTCTTCTGTCTGCTCTATGTAAATGGGTCAAGTCACATGGAATACGTGCCAAACTGGAGTTGCTAATGATTTTGCAAAACTGGAACAGTCTTTAACAGAACATTATTTTCTTTGTAAAGATACAAGTGTACATATATATTATGTAGAAAAACACTCCTGAAAATAGGAACATATTTTTTTAAATTCAAGAAGCTTAAAATGTAAAGACATACGCTCATGGCAAAGATTTTAGCTTAATCTTGACCATCAAGGAAATCCTGTAAGAAATACTGTGCTGTTTTACAATCAGTTAATTACATAATCAATCACATAATTGTCCAGAAGTCGCAATCTGTCATATTAGGATGCTCTTCGTGTCAGGTTGAACTGAGCCATGGTAGAAAACAGTAGCCACAATAGTCTGAGACATTTTAGACCTGGGTGAGAAGAGAGACTCTCTCGATGTGCTGATCTTCCATTAACCCTTATGCACATGCCCTCACTGAGATGCTCAGTCATTGCACTTCTGACGTGGTCTTATACTATATCTTACTGTGATAGTGATCTACCTAGGAGACCTCAGGTGCAGCGTCTTGCGTGGAGAAAGACTGTACCAGGTGTAATCTGATGATGGAGGTGGTGGGAGAGAAAGGGAGATGAGAAGAACTCCCCGTTTCTCTGCGTTGTGTAAACTGAAAGTGCACTTTATTAGTGATGAGCTTAAATGCTTTAACATGAAGAACCACAGTCTAACACAGTAATTTTGAGTTTTTCTTCTGTTCAATAAAATGACTTTATCAACTAACTTGTGCTTGGGCGTTTTGTTGGTCATTGCCGAATTTCACCGTGTTATCCTCTTATTTTCAAAAATGGGGAGCATAAACTTCAAGGACAAATGTTCCTCTCTCCTAACCATTTTTTCCATTTATGTGCTGTGCTGCATGCAATTACCTCCCTTCTCACTGCATTTTTACTAGGCATCCAGTCGGTTTGCATTGTGCCAGCTACAAGAACATACTGTAATAACCTTGGTGGAAAAACAAGGCTTTTCTGTGAACAGTCATCTCAGGGAGAAGGAAATGAGGAAAGGAAAGCATAAATGATGAGTAGTACATTACATTACCAGACAGTTTATTTTGTCTCCCAACCCTCACCTCTCCTTTTCCTGTCTGCGTTGTAGAAAAGCTTCCAAGTCAGTGCAGATGATATCTTACTCTGCCTGTTTGGTTTGATTTTCACTGTAAATTAATGTCCGTTGTTACAGCTACGGACTTCTTGTCCTCTCAGTCACCCTTAAACCTCAGCTAATCCCCCAGGATAAAAATACAGTAACTGCCAAGAGTCTGGCACAACCTTTTTTCTCTGTGCTGATACCTCTGGTTCTTCCCCTTCTCCCCTCTCCTCCTTTAGCCCTCAACCCGCTCTCACTCTCTCTCTGCTGCCACCACTAACACCTCCTCAACAGGCAGTCAGGCGTGTAGCCTGATAGCAGACTGCATGCAGCAATGCAGCACAAGGGATGTTTCAGCATCCGCTAACATTTCTCTGCAGAAAACGCATACCGGTTATTAACATGTGAAACACTGTTTAGAATAATAGCTCAAATTCACACCTTTCCCAGTGTACAATATCTCAGTCATATTAATATATCGTGTTTCATTGCATCTTTCATGGGCATATGGATGAATTTCATATTTTCTGTGTCATCTACATGCAACCTTGAAGGTTCATTGTGTAAATTTGCATTTAAAGGGATGGTAAACCCAGTTAAAAATAGCAATTTTCCTTCAATCATCCCTGAATTTTGCATAGTGCACCTTTAAGTCACTGGCAGAGTAACATTTACTGATTGGATGGATGAGATGCATTTATTTCATCAAGCCAGTTCTGCATCTGATCTGAGATACAGGGATCTGTAGTACGTTCTCTTTCATCATTTTGGTCTTCCCTGGGCTTTAAAGGACACCCCGGGATCATTTTGATTACACATAATTACAGCAATTATCTGCATAATTAGCTCACAAACATTAACAGTGGGTTGTGAGAGATTTTACGTAGATTCTGAAACACTGCATAAAATGTAAAATTGCATAAACCACTTATCTGTTAACTCCCAGTTGGGTCAGGTTTCTGTGGGCTGTTAATGTGCACAACCACGTCTCCATTGCCCTCGTTATAAAATCAGTTTAGGGGGACAGATCTGCACTATATGGATCATGCCTCTCCCAGTATGGTTTTCCGGTGGCGTAGCAGATTTTTAGTATGACCTGAGACATGATAAGGCAATGGGTGACTGAGGCCATGGGGTTTATTTTATTTTTACTGGTAATGCACAGTTACAATTAGAACAAGAAGCCACACTCAAATCAGCGGGGGGTCTTAGTCATAATGCTCGCTCCTCATTCTGTTTCTATGAAACGACCCTGGACTCTTCTCGGAATCGCTTCACCTCCCACAGAGAGTTGCATGAAAAGGATAAACTGACACACAATTTGCACCGAAAAGTTACAGTTCCATGGTTATCAGCCCATCCTGAGAGACCTTCAGCTGTTTCCCAGAAACAAAAGATGAGATAAATGTCACTAAAGTGAAAGCACAGTATTGCAGAAAAGACTGTGGTTTGTGAACAATAATGAGACAAAGCATCATTATGTAAAATGTCAGTCCTATTTTGTACAAGAATGTCTTTGAAAAAATAAAGTAACTATCAGGTAACTTCATTATTACTTTCTCTGAGTCCTCCTGTTTCTAAAAACAAGGATGCATTCCAGACCAAACATCACTCAGATATTTCGGGGTTTTAAAGCTTTATTTAATTTATCATGATCCAGAAGCCAGTTCAGTTCAGTTAAACTGAAATCCTTTGGCTCATTGTGTTGTTTTTTCACCTACTGGAGACAGATGCTGTAGCCTCTGTCATAAATAGTATTCCAAGCAAACAGAGACAAAAACATTACTCTGATAAATGACTTTCCCAGCTGATTCCCAGCATAGCTTACAGTGATGAAGGGCTTTCAGTACAGGAACCAGTTTACCAGTTTAATGTCACCCTCTGAGGCTTTTTGGATAGATTGAATGGACTCCAAATTCATGTTGAATCACACAACTTTCCCAAAAACTCTCAACAGTCCAGTGACATGGACTGGCAAGAAGCACCAACTGCATGAGAAAATTGCAGTACCCATCCTTAAATGCACTTTAATGCCAACCAAACGGACAGTTTAAACAAAACATCCTCATCATTATACTGAACACAATCTTGATACCTTAGTCAGGGCTATTTTGGTGATGGTCATCTCAGAACAGGCTAAAATAAATCAGCTGTTTCTTGGAACGGAGCTCTAAAAATAGCAGTTAAATGTAAATTCCTTTGCAAAGCCCCTAGGGAGGAGGGGTTAGTAACTTCCAGCCAGTGCCCTCTGGATTCCTATCAGCCAAGTAGGCTGCCAACATTGCTGTTATCAGTATGAGCCCATCGCTTACTCACAGGTCATGGTTATCCCTCAGAAGACACCAGACCTATTAAAATAGTTCACAGTGGACCTCAAAATAACATTATCCACATTGAGCTTATATCAAATACCAAAGTAGGTCATTGACGACATCAGTATGATGATGTCAAGAATGCAATGATCCATAAGATCCTCTATAAGTACTATTCTAAAATTTAAATGGTAAACTAAAGATCTCTGGCTGTTGTGTAGTCCAGGCTTTATCATAATCTCCTGATAAACAGTAAGTGCCCGCCTTACCTATGCACACCTATTCAGTCATACACCATTGTCTTTTTTCAAACATTTGTCTCTATTATCCCCTAATCTAGTTTTCTGACTACTACTTTGAGGACTCAGTGTTGCTCTGTTTGTGTCAGCAGCAGACTAAAAGCTCTCCGCCTTTCTCTGTGAGCCCAGGTACTAGACAGCAGTGTTCAGACTGGAGAAAAGGTTGTATAAGAAGATGTTACACAAAATGTTTCATAGCACACTTATCATCGAGGCCAAATACCTGATGCAGTCATATGCCCAGCTCAGCCTTGGGGCACCCAGCAAACTGACCTTGCTCACTCTTAAATTTATTTCTCCTTATGTAAGGAGACTCAGAACCCTTTCACCTTTGATCAGTTCAGCTCTGTTCAAAATGAGCTTTACAGTAATTGAATAGAAATGTGTGGCCGAAGCAAATTATAATATCACTGAATAAATAAATAAATCCAATGTTAACAAACTAAATTTGCAGGATCATAATACCAACTGTAATGACTGCAACAGTTATAAAATCTTGGATACAAAAGATATTTTATTAAAATATCCTTTGCACTATGCTCAGTAAATACAAGACCACATCTGTATGAGGTAAAATTATGTGTTTTGGGCACATGTAGATAATTATCTTTAAAATCTACATGAAAAATATCATGTAGATGTAAAATCTACATTTAAAATATCAAATGTGCAATGTGCGGAGGGATTGCTGTCTGTTCTCTGGGGCTGACTGCCCCCTGATGGACAGTCAGTGACATTATATCTGGTGGAGCTAGAAACTGTAGTCCTGCAAGATTGCCCATCTGTGGGCATGGCATGCCAGGTAAGAGAGGAATCAGAGCTTTTCCAAAGTGTAGAGACTCTACAGAGAGCAAGGTAATACTATATGGAGATGTAATGACAAAGGAGATACAAGCATCTATGTAAATGTGAGGCAATAAAAGCATAAGCAATTTTCAAGAGACATACTTACTGAAAGGTGCTATATTTAGCATCCTAACACCAATAAATCAATACCACACTAGTTTTGAAATGTTAAAGGGAAAAAATAAATAAATCGCAGAGAATGCTGGCAGCCCCTACTTTGCATTTTGCCAGATTGGGCTGAGCAAGGAATCTGCTGAGTTCCTTTATGGCAGAAACAGAAACAGGGTTGCTGTCTTTCCAGTGCAAATAGAGGTTAAGTCTTTCCCTATAAAGAGAAAATCTTTCACTGCTTCCTGTTGCTCCTTTGCAACAGGAGGCATCAGGGTTTATGAGAAATGCGTCTTATATGGGGTTCAGCTCCACCGCAAGTTTGTGTTTCTCCATGCATCCATAATGTAAAGCTTATGTTCAAGACAGGTTAACAGTGCAGCCAGTTTAAGTCATGATTTCAACTGCGTAGGCTGTCTTAGTAGTCACAGTCCATCAGTTTCGGCACATTTTCCAGAGCTGACACTTCCTCGTTCAAAGGGAAATCCCTGAGGTTTTACAGCTTGATTAAAAGGGTACAAGCTATTGTAGTCATACTGAAGCTATTGCATGATCTCATGCTTCACATCCCTGAGCGGACATGAGGCAAATCATAGCTATTGACAAGCTGAGAGCATAATAGTGCAAGGCCTGGTGGGTACTGCTGTGTGCAAGGCATGATGGGTCACGCTTGTGCATGGTACTGAATTCAGAGAGAGCGGTGCACTCTGGAAACACAAGTTACTTGTCACACTAAGGCACTAGACAAAACCCATAAGTAAATAAATATCACACAAAAAGTTGATGCTGAACATACTCATCTATTCAGATAGAAATCGCTGTCCGGATGATATTTATTGTCAGGTTGCTTTGAGGATGTTGTTGGATTTTCCAGATTGACATCATAAGTTAAGTTGCCCCAGGTGAGATCAGCAGGAAACCAGGAGCGATCCAATGTGTATTTTATTTATCTAGCAATTTCATTGTAGTATATGCTTCAGCATTTGATGGGGTTTTTTTTGGAGAGGGGAGATGACAAAAGTAGCCAGTTCCATGTGCACAGCCATTTGTCGGATATGCACTTTGAGATGTGGGTTTGTACAGTGAAATTCCATTTTATATATACTTCCCTATGAGTAAAGAGCTCTTAAAACACTGTACTGCAAGCTGGAAACTGCATCAAACAGTGATGCGGTGGTCCAGATTTAGCCTCTGTTACGTGAGTTCTGTAGACACGCTCTATAAATGATTGAAGCATTTGTTAGCAAACAAAGACAAAATATCAGAGTGTTCAAAGTAACAGAAAGACTGCTCACTTTCAAAACTGCAGGCTAATTTGCACATTGGCAACTCCAAATGGTGGTAAGAATTTCAGTGCCCAGAAATCATGTGACATGTTGTCAGCCAACTGCACACAGCACCAACCCAGCTGGCTTGTTATCACAATAGATCAAAGCAAACTACAGGGATGCAAGGAGCAAAAGATGTAATGTTAGTGAGTTCAGCTTTCTCTGGAGGGAGCGCTCATTCACTGCTGCTTAGGAGACGGTTTGTTTTTCACACTGAAGCTTCTTAAAGTTCATCTGCGGGCACAGAAGTGTCCATACTTGACATCAAAGCTTAAGCTGGGAAAATAAAGTGAATGTATGAGCTCTCAGTTATGCATAAATTGATAATATGGGTGAATTGTTACATCAGATCTTGCTTAGTGCAGCTTTGATGCTCTTCTCTTTTATGGGAGTTGTCAGAGTTTCTTTCCCAGGGTTGCAATGTTGTTGTTGTCAAGTCAAAGTCTTGAATCTCCAATATGTCAGCTTTTTAGGAACTAAGAAAAACAGCTGTGGTTTTAGCTTGACAACAGAGCCTTTTTTTACATTATCCCAGTGGTTTTGTAAGTTTTCCACAAGCCCAACATGTCTGAAAATTTTCTCAACCAGAATGTAATTCTTCAATTGAGGTAAAAACATGAAAATCAACAAAATACAAGTTTCAGGTTTTCACACAGCAGTGCTATATTTGAGTAGTATGGGTTTGATGATTGCAGATCAACTTAGAGTTCTCTATCAAATTACAAGCTATTTAGCTGTTTGATGTGATGTTCATATAGAGCCACAGCTGTACTTGGTCAAAGCCAGCGCTCTGTGCTCACTTTAGTAGAAGGTGAATGAATTCCTTCTATTGAATTTTTAAAAGCGTTTTCCAGCAGCAGGTTTTAAGCTTTCTTAGCCTTAGATCCTCACAACTTTTCTACTTCCCATGTCAGTGCTTTTGTCTTGTTATATGAATGACACAAGAACTAGGTCTGCAATCAATTTTGTGTCCTTACAGAGAACCTTAGAAGAAACATCAGTCTTAAGAGGAGCGTTATTGTTGAGACGTGTAATCGCATGTGAGTGCACAGACAGACACACACGGCATACATGCACACATACACGTGTGCGCGTGCACGCACACACACACACACACACACACAACAAAGTTAAAAAAAAACAAACAAAACAATCAGTTTAAAAAATTCCACATTCAAACACTTGAGCAAACAAATAGTAGCACTTTGCACATGAACAAAACAGCCACATATTGTCACATGTCTGGAAACATGTTTTACAGCTGAGACCACTAAGACCACCTAGTCTTGCAGAGATATTTGTCTTGCAGACACATCGGTACACAGACAGTGGATTAGGGCTGCAGCTAAGCAAATAAAGACTGTGTTCACCCCAATCATCCAATGTAACATTATCTTACATCTTAAGCATTTTAGGTTCAGTGATGTGACGACAATATACAGAATTAAAATAGTCTCTCATCCTCTTAACAGGAATACTCTCTTTGTTCATGTCCTCATACACGGGAAGAGTGAATGCCCTGTAACTTCATGCCATATGTTCTTCTTTAGATCGCCTGAAAAGTTTCCACCTAAGAAAGACCAGGGCTCCCCTCTCCCTCGCTACTTTTTTACTTTTTCCACTGCACCAAATCACCAATCCTTTGGTCAGAGCAGTTATTGATGGCCAGAGACATGACCAGTGACCATGACATTTGCCTGGGTCAGTAGAAACTACCGCAGCCCTCCTGCTATTCATACTCCCCCCTCCTCCCCTGTGTTTCATCTCCCCTTCCCAGAAGAAATATTTATCTTCCTGTGCCTTCAGGGGATGGACTGTGGGGCAAAGGAGAGGTGCAGCTAGTAGGACACAAGTCCTGAACGTCCCCACACAGCCAACCCTGTGTTGGTTGGCGGGCCCCAGGCAGACAGACATGCATCCATCATAGGAGATTAGCTGGAACACTCTGTCCCAGTGCTGCCATTAGCAAGTTCAAGTTCAGCTGAGAAGTTCACCATAACTGAGAGGACGTGGCCATTCATCGGACCTTGCTCACTAAAATCGCCTCGCCGCATTGGGTGCAAAACAAAACAAGATGAACCGTTGGGTTAAACTGCCATCTAGTGGTTACATTTAGTAGTATGGTCTGAAGCTCAGACCCACGAGAGCCAACTTCACGGTCCTTGATCAGTTCCTTTTTAAGATTCGTCTTCCAGAAACACAAATATCAAAATTTGGCCTTGAGGACAGAGTTTTTCTTCTCTGTCGTCAAAATGGCACAGATGTTCAATAAAATAAAGACGAAAATGTCATTATTTTGAAAGTATAATTGTAGTGTTCTTTTGCTTTTGTAACAACTTCTTCATGTCCTGTCAACTTTGATAAACTGTGAGTGGGAGGAAAGTACGCTATTAATTTCTTTCTACTTTCCACCAATGACAGAAGTGAGAGACAGAAATAGACAGAAGAGACAGACAGAGGAAAGGCCATAGTAGTTCTGTATGTTCGAGTCAGTATAAGACCTTTAGCAGCTGCTCAATAAAGCTTTGAAGACTCATGGCTGTGGCTGTGACCCTGGAAGGTCAAGCCACAACCATGAAAAATTTCTATGTATTTAATGTGACAGGGCCTGTAATACTTACCCCCTGTGATGCCAGTGTTACTGTCAGCTCTCAGATCCATGGAAAACATTTGATTCCTTTTCTTCCCTTCTCTCTCTCTCTCTCGCTCTCTCTCTCTCTCTCTCTCTCTCTCTCTGCAGGGTGGGGGTGTTCAGCCCCGAGGCCAGTCGGACATGAGATTGGCGCCAGGTTTGATCGCCTGTTTCCATGAGAGTATCAAATCATGCTTAGTGCAACAAGTCCCCGCGGAGCAGTAACCTTGCGAAACTCACACCTGCATCAACGGCAGTCTGCCCTGCCAGAGCCGCTCTGCAGCGTAATGGATGGCTGCTATTCTCATTAAACAAATCGCCCAGATGTGTTTTTATATAGAACATTCCAGCGTCCAAGCAGGGTTCCCCAGTCTAAGATATTACACAACCAGTTACAGAGGCAGTTCCCCCACAGTGGAGCCTACCTGCAGACTAAGAAAATCTAATCACGTGACTGGAAGTTGGAGTGTTGAGTGAGATGAAAGTAAGCCATGCCTGTGTCTTCATTAATTAGAGTGACATCTCAACTTAGCAGCGGTGAGGTATGAGCTGTTTTCCCATCAGTGATGTATATGGATTTTTCTTGCCGGTATTCAAAATCCACTGACATTCAGCTGATCTCTCCCTCCACGAACAAAGAGAAAAGGTCATGACAGCCTGTGTGGCTTTGATGATGTGTTAAAAATCATTCTGTGGAAAAACACAAACCAAATCACCTCGGCCTGGGCCCCCATTGTGTGTTGCTGCTCTTTCATGATGATGAGAGGCAGGGCGAGTGATTACCAGGACCAGGTCCAGACAGCTCGTTGGAGACTGGCTGATTTCATTATGAAAATATGACCGTTTGAACAAATGAGTAGGGCCACAGCGCACTCTGTTTCCTGCACTTTTGAATTCATCCATTTCACATTCATAAAAACTGAAGCCACTAAGCAGGCTTTTTGAAGACAGCTCAGAAAATCATTTGACTTCAAAACATTTTCAATCCGTCATTGCCTGTGACAGTCCAGATGCACAATTGATGAGGGACCGGGAACAGGAAGCAGCTTAGACAAATGTCTGTGCTGGGAAATAGGGTGTCCAAAGCTGAAGCAGTATTTTTTAGATGTGATAGTCATTGGAGAGAGAGGAAGGAAGTGTTTAGCCGTGGTATCTCTGGCAGTGTATGGCCACTTGACATCTGACATCACTTGAACCAAGATGTTGTGCGGTCACGCCTGTTTGGACTTGGGTCCTCGGGATCTGTCAGTCCATCACTAGGGCCAATACAGGGCTAATGCCTTTCTCCCGCCCCCACTATGACCTCACAAACTAGGCAGTGCCAAAGGAGGGCCCTTGGGTGTTCCACCATGGCCGATTTAGAGAACGAGGAGGGTGGGGTTGACTTGTCAAAGTGTTGGACTTATAATATTCATCCACAACAATGCACCGATGCATGAAGCCACAGTCACACGGGTTCAGTCTTTCTCTCTACCTCTGCCTTGTCCCTCCTGTCATAAATTGTGCGATCCTCCTGTACAGCAGTTATGCTGTATCCTGCTCTGTTCCAGATGTGTTTCACAGTGTTTCAGGGCCACAGAGAGCCTCCCTCTCGTACATACAGTGGCCTGAAGAGCAGCAGTGGCTCACTGACTCCTACGCTGAAGGGTGTCACCATCAGAGAAATTAGCACTCTAACCCAGTGGGGTTTGGGACCCCCAGTGGTCCTTGTGGGGCTTCCAGGGGGTCCTCAGCAAAATGAGGAATACTTTAATTTCACTATAATTTATTCACTAGAAATTGTTATCATAAAAAAAAGTTATAGTGATTATTTTAACTTTATATTTTAATCTTACAACCAAAATATCTTTTCACATCAAGGTCCTCATTGCAAAATCACTTCAAACTAGAGCTGTGCAAAAAAATTGATACAGCTCAGTAATGCAATATTGTTTTTTGCAATACTGTATCAATTCACAAGCCCCTTGCATCCATATGTATCATTGATACACTTTATTTTTATATCATGTTGCACTGTGTTTAGTAAGTGCATAGAGCTAAAT
>OMKZ01017974.1:92753-104503 GCA_900302535.1 Neoniphon sammara | reverse complement strand
TAATAATAATAATAATAATAATAATAATAATAATAATAATAATAATAATAATAATAATAATAATAATAATAATAATAATAATAATAATAATAATAATAATAATAAAGATGCTTGAAAGGTGGCATTCTCCAAAATTAATCAAGATTGAATCCGAAGGACCAAAGATTTCTTGGTCAAAACCCTTACCACTCACTCAAAGATACATCTGTATATTGTTCACAGCTAGATTGCCATATGTTATGATAAAAATCATACCATGACCCATGTATTATGATATGTTCTCTCCTATCAGTCACCAACACCATAGTTCTAAATTCTTGCTGCTGTTTCGGTGCACTGAGATGCCAGACAAAATGTAATAAAACACCATCAACACAAATGTTTGTTTACTAGTTCCCACCAAAAGAATGAGTTGTTATGTCCTTGACTACTGATCCACACTTGTCCCTTCTGTTTTTTGTATTCCCCATTCTTTACATTATTCCTTCTTTCTATCCTCCAGCCATTTTAATATTGTCTTTGATTTATGCACTGCAGTCTGGTCACCCATAACCATGTCATCATGCACTGTGATATACAGCCCCGTTAATGTTCCCTCTCTCGGTTGCCTGTGGGATCAGGGTGGGCGCTCATGCTCAAGCTCCAGAAACTCAAGGCTGGCCAGAAGTGAGCACATTAAGGAAAGCCCCGAGCTTTTCAAAGGAAAACATCACACGGTCCAGCAGTGTTGAATCAGGGTTTTGAGACCAAACTGGAAACTTCAGTTGGACTCGTGGCTCTGAGTCTGTGTGGGGTGAGCTCCAAATGTAACTGTCACTCCAATTTGGGCCATGGATTAATATCTCAATTGGAGCACCTGCTGAGTTGTTGTCACTCACAGGGGAAACATTGGTTTCATTGTTTTTGCTACCAGTATGTAGCTATAATTCAGATTTAGAAGCTAAACGCCATCTCTTTTTGTATTTGTATCTGTGAGAGAAGTACAAGAAAGAGTCAAATGTGTTTCTGTGTATGGGCTTGCTTGTGATCATGCACATTTTCACTACGCACACAATCTTCCTCAATGTGACAATTTTTCTTTGCAAAAACACCAAAGCCTTACAACCAGCACAGCTTTCAAAAAATCTATCGTACTGGGTTTCTTATAAAAACAGTAGATTTTAAGAAGCTTTAATGGTTGTAATTAATCAGACAATAGGTTTGAATAACTTTGCCACATGTGCAGCCACCTGACAGTGCAGAGGAGGCTAATGCCTGACTTACTGAAGAATATTGGACACTGACAGGGAGTTACATCTCTTGATTTGTCCTGCTGCTTTATTACATTGTGGTCCCCTGCAGAGATCGATCAGATCCAGTTAAGAGCTTCCCTCCCATCTCATCCATCCATCCAGTATCTCCAGGGCCTGTGGTTACGCCCTCCATGACCGCAGCCAGCCACATCACACCTGAGTAAACATTCCTCTGTCTCACAGAGGGACAACTGGCCCGGGACAGGCTCTACAACTCCCATATATATGATGATAGTAGGACTGGACCTGGTCCCAGGAGCCAGGACCTCCCTGAACCACTGTGGATCAGACAAGACACTCTTCATGTGGGAATGTGTTGAGGAGCCATGGCGCAAGTTTCCATGACATGGGTTTCTGCATATCCTACACATTTTTTTCTCTTTACATATTCCCCAGGTCTCTCAGCATCCATTAGCTCATAAATGCATGGGTTAAATAAGGATACATTTTTGTAGGGATATGCTTGAATTTGGTTGATTGCCTCCAGAGAGCTGACATATAAGTCAGTGTAGAATTTATGTTTAGAGTGGAATGACACTGAAGCCACAACATATATTTTGCTCTCTCTGTGAGGCTTAAGCCATAAGGTACTATCATTTGGATATTCCTAGCTTTCATTTGCATGTTTTTTTGTACTCAAATACATAAGAATTTTATTCCAGACACAAACAGCCAGCATCTTCTGATGTGGGATCCTAATCACTGTGGTTACAAGGCCGCCATGAAATCTGTAATCAGTATCTACACTGCACAAAGATAAAAACTGCACAGCAAATTGCAATCAGTATTAGATGAACAAGATTTCCATCCAATCAACAAAGAAACTCTTTTTTCTTTTCTCTAATCAACATTCCAGAATAGGAGCCAATTAACAAATGAGCACTAGGCTACTGTATCTCATCTGCAAACTAGAACAGTGGTCACTGAGTGATCCAATGTGTTTAATCATCCACAGCCCCTGGGGGCATGTCACAGTTCAGTTTCTGCTCCGTGGAACCAACGCCTTTTGGATGTTGGATAGGGCTTAGAGAGCCAGCAGTGTCATGGGTTAGTGTGGTGAGAAGGGCTGGTGCAGGACTGGGCATGGCCTGCAGAGGACGAGTTGAGCTAATTAGACCATGGCAATTATTAGGCAGAGAATGTTAGATCGCAATCTGAAGGCATCACCACTGGGATGCTGCTGTTTTTTTTTGTTTTTTTTTTAATAAGTTCATTCAAATGTAAGGATACACACACACACACACACACACACACACACACACACACACACACACACAATACACTTCTTTTGCTGCTGTGCTCAAGTTCTGCCAACTTTTTCTCTTTTCTCTTGATGAGGCCACAGCCAAGGTCCTAATTAAACACTCGTACATGGATTAGCTAAAATATGCTGATTAGCAGGAACTTTGAGAGTCCAAGGACGACTCCAAACTTTGCTTGTTTAGAAATCTTGTTTCAGAGAAACTTTGCTGCTTCTGCAGCAATTTCACAATGTGAGCTCACCTTAAAGATGGAGCAACAGCACCATCTATTGTTCAAATGTAGTACAGTACCAACAGTAAGTATGTAAGTGGACAGTAAGCTTGGTAAAATAATCAACCTCTAAATGTGATATTAGTCCTTTGCTTATGTAAACATGGGAGGCTGACTGACACTTCCCCTTCACTATTTAGGTCTGAGTTATGCTGTGATTGATAGGAAATCTAACTTGAAGAAGTTATTGAAGCTTTAGATTAATTCTGCAGGAAGAGTAACAACAGAGGTTCTTTGACAGCACAGAAATCAAAACCATCAAAACAGCATGCAAAATTCATACATGTTGGGAAAAAAAGAGTTTCCTATGAATTTATAGTATATAAATTCATAGGAAACCCCAACAAGCAGTTTTTAATTTCTCTGTCAATCTGAGTCCCAAGTGATTCCAAAATTAAAATGTTACAGCATCAGTATATTGCCTTTGATGCTAACTTTGTTGGGTCTATATTTAACACTTACAGGTCAATTTAAAATCCACAATCAGTAATAATAAATAAATAAAACAGACAACAGAATACCTTTAGCAAACCCCTAAACATTTTGAGGTGGCATTGCAAGTAGCAAAATGTTTGTCATTTTTTTTTATTCTTTAAAAAAAATCATCATAAGGCACAGTTAAAAATATATTCAGCACCCAGTAATACAACAAATCTTAATGAAATCAATATGGATTCATCTTCCTCACTTAATTTAGTGAGTCCAAGCCAGTCAAGGCTAAATTAAGTACATCAGTATAGTGTATAATGATTTGTGTGGTGATATACAGTACATGTAATTGAAGACAAAATTGTAAGGAAAAAAAACAACAATGTAAAATTTGCCATTGCTGCAAAATAAGTACTGTCTCTGTTTTTGTACAGTATCATGTACACTATTATTTGGAAAATTAAACTTAAAAAAATCTTTCTTAAAAATCTTAATGTTCCCTAACTACCCATTTTATTAACTGGCTGCTATGCTACCATGTTAGCAATAAAATCCATGAAAACACACTGCATCTTACTTGCGTCTCAAAATAATTCTCAAAATGTAAAACCACAGCACCAAAAAAAAAAAAAAAAAAAAAAAAAAAAAAAAAAAAAATCACATAAAAAAACACAGCAACCAATAACACTTAAAATTGCTGTAGCCAGTATCAGTCACTCAAGTATTTGAGGAGTTGGAGTTGTCACTGGTCATTAGCACCATAAGTTCTACATTATGTTGACAACAGAGAAGTGGACATTAATTTTGGTTATATGTAAAGAGAGAAAAAAATTATATATGGAAGAAAGATACAATGTGGTTCCTATGGTGACACCTACCAGACTAAGAAAGTGCTACTGTGCAGGTCTAGTCTTCCTCTGACAAATTACTTGACATCTCTGTTTATCATGTAATATGTCATATTTATACTATAATGTATTAAAAACCAAGGTACACACTAAATATAGTAAACTAAGAGAACTGCATAGTTAGCTGCCAGATTACTATACTTTATCAACAATGTACTAATCTATAGGTACTCTCAGGATCTAAATGTAAACTCTGAACAGTCTTTGGGGCCGTTGAGATCTTGAGCTTTAAATGCTTTATTTAATGGAAACACATAAGCAAAGACTTCATCCAGTAGATAAAACCAGACTTGGAAATAGACTTTGTTTACCTAACATGAAATAGAAGTGTAGATTTTTGTCGTTTTTGTCCTGGGTTTACAGTCGGCTGGCTCTGAGGCGTCCAGGAGATAGGCTTCTGGTGCTGTTATATGCCTGATAACATGAGGAAGAGAAAAGGGAAGAAGAAAGAAAAAGATGATGTAGGAATATTTCAAGAAATGTTGGAGTAAAGTAAAAGTGTTTCTTTTTTCACTGCAAGTTAAACACTTCCAGTGAAAAAAGCTAAGGTGTTATGGCACTTACCCTTAGGGCCATAGGTGTGAATGCATGTTATTGGATAGAAAGAGCGATAACATTCTTAACTTTATATTTCATGAGTAGCAAAGCTGAACAACGTTCAAACAAACAAAAAGGTGCAGATACTTTTGCTACCAGTACCACAATTGGCATCTACCTACTATAGCTGGTTGGTTTGAGTGTCATATATCATAGATACTTACAAGGCTACGAGTTGGGCTGATAGAGCGAGAACGCATAGGGCTGGCACTCCTGCTCCTGCTTCTACTTCTCCACTGGAAAAACAGATATACACATAACCATCTCCATTATTCTATGCAGTCACACTTGAGTAAATGATTGTATTTTTGAAAGGGGAGAATGGTCCATACCAGAGCGCCTCTTCTGGTCACAGCCTCGCCCTTCACTATCACAGCATCTCCTTCCACCAGGGCTGGCCACACATGGTACGCCACCAGAGGAGCAGTAAACTCAGAGTCGTAGCTACGACGATACCTGTCAGACAGAAAGGGAGGTGGGAGGTGAAGACAATGAGGGAGAGAAGTTGTGCCTGTGTATGTGTGAGTGAGTGCCATACATGTGTAGCAACACACACTCTTGTGAAATGACTTGAGTGATAGGC
Source organism: Neoniphon sammara (assembly GCA_900302535.1). Lineage (NCBI taxonomy): Eukaryota > Metazoa > Chordata > Actinopteri > Holocentriformes > Holocentridae > Neoniphon > Neoniphon sammara. The sequence continues at coordinate 99,161 of OMKZ01017974.1, read as the reverse complement.
CACAGTTCGTAAAACGTTGTGGTACGTTGTGGATTTTTGGAATTGTAGCATTTACGGATTATCTGCTATAGTCTTATGTCAAAATGATGTTTTTAAATATGCCTTGTGTTAGACAATATCTCAACATCACTCCTCAGATTTAATTAAATCACATCAAAATTGACCAAGTAAAGCATAACATCATTATTCTCCAAAGCCTTTTAGAAAGGGCAAAAATGCTTATTAAGGGCAAAATTCAGCTCTGACATGGGATAGGAATGTGAATACACAGGCACATAGGACTGACTTGTTGTCATTGTGGAGTTCTCCATCACTGGCAAAGGCCAGGTCAAGAGGAGGGTCCAGTGTCTGCATGGCAAAGGCTACCCTGCATGTCTCCCTGATCAAGGTACTGATGAGGACAAAGTCCACCTCAGGCGGGAAGGAGATCCGTGGGTTCACATTCATGGCATTGATCACATCCTGGAGAGAGATCATGAGCAGATGCATTCCATTGTTGAACAAGTGTCAAAGTACATCAACAGTCATTAAGTCCATATTTTTGCTATAAGGGACACATCGGAGTAGATAAGATCCTACATTGACGCTGGCCTGGACATCATAGAGGTCCAGGTTTCTGACGATGTAGTCCACAGCTGCATCCTCCAGACTTTCTGGTCCAAGGTGGGCTGGAGACAGCGTCTTCCTCACACGCAGCTTGAACTGACGGTAAGCTAGCTTCGCTACCTGAAAGGATTCCTGAGAAATGAAAACATGGTTAAAAGAGGTGGAGCTTTTACAAACATAAAGAAACGCATGTTCTTCATTATTTGGAGGAGTGCTGTGCCACGTAATGCAATAGGTAATGTAAGAGGCATTCCTCCCATAATGTGTACATCTCTACAATTTAACTATAATCATACCCCAACAGCAATGAAGATGATTTTCTGGACCATTTCTAAGTCATCAATGTAGCGTCGCAGCAAACTCTGGGCCTCCAGACGCTCAACAGCATACAGGTCACTGAAGCGCGATACAAGGCGTGCGTGGCGGGAGGAGTTAGTGAGCTGGGCTCTGGTGGGAGACTCACTCCTGAGGGGGCTGGTGGGACGGCTGCGCCTGGGCAGGGGGCTCGGAGAACGACTTCTCACCAGCCTGAGAGAAGGTGAAAGTAAATCCAAAAAAAAAAAAAGTACTTCAGTTAATCAGTTCCGGGAAATTGTTCAATATTGTGGCATATATGCATGTGTGTGTGTGTGTGTGTGTGTGCTGACCTCTCCTGCAACATAGCCTTCTCTGTGGTCAAGAAGGATACTTCATCTCTCAGCAAATGAACCTGCCGCTCATAGTCATCAAGAGCATCCAGCTTCCTTCTATAAATCTCCACTTGCTCATGTGCAGCACGCAAACTAAAACATACAACATAACACACATTTATTTATGTAGTCTTTATTAAAAAGACTACATTATGGCAGCATTTCACTATATTACTCACTCTGCTTTTAGCTGTAATATTTCGTCTTCCGTGGCCAGCAGAGTGGTTGCTGACTTGTTCTTTGTCTCATCCAGTTCCATATGAGCATCGGCCAATCTGTTATAAGAAATATTTTTAAAGAATGCCAAGCATTTATAAATACACGCAGAGACAAGGATCTAAATGGGAAAAAAGACATCCTGTCCATCAACCTCCATCCATACCATGAATTATTCCATCATCTTCAAATAAATAAGGGCAAAATTTGATAAGTTAGTATAATTAACTGAGTTCAGCTAAATCTGAAATCATGAGCTGTGCAATTTCAGTCAAGATACTGTAGTTGGTTGCAGTCCATTGATCTGCTTCAACTGCCTGTTCAAATCTCATACACGCTCTCTACAAGCTGGACAGTGTATTTAAACTAGGCTGGTACTCACACCATCTAATTTGTTGCTATGGTTTGCCGCATGCCAAGAAAATTCTCCTGCATTTGTCCTCCCCTGCTGTCTGCTGCTGAAATATGATTTTTAATGCTATATACTCCTTGATTGAGCATTTCACTGTATCACGTTGTGCAAGTGGAGTACAAAAAAGGATAACTGTTCACTACTCAAAATCAAAAGTTGCATTATCATGTCATTCCAGTTCAATAAATTGTTTAAACCAAGTTCACAAGTTGTCCTCACTTAACAGTTTTATGTTTTCTTAGTCTGTCTAAATATTAGATAGTTGACTTAACTATAATAGACTCACTCTGCTTTGACGGAGTCCAACTGCAGGCGAGTGGAGCACAACTGAGTCTCCATCTTCTGAATGTCGCTCACATGGGAGACAGAGAGCTCCCTGATCTTCCTGTCCTTTTCTGCTGAATCCTGACAACAAAATGTTTAAACCACATTTTCAGCACAATCTGAAAACCATGACACCATATATAGATATACAGAATAGAAATTGAATAGAACAGAACTGAATTACTTCAATACATGTATTCATGGAACATTAACATAATTAACAAACTTGCCCACTGGATAACTTAACAGTGTAACTATATGCCAGCTAACAGATGATGTCACCTGGATGAGTTGTAGACTGGTGTCATCAGTGACTGAGGGCCTTGCCATTGAGAAGCAGGTTCCCAGCCATGGCAGCAAGCGTGTTTTGAGAGTGTCTACGCCAGCATAGTGTCCACCTGATCCACGTCAAATCAGACATTAAAACAGAGTTTGTGGTGAATACTTTACCTGAGTATTGGTCCTTCTTGTTTGTAAGAGCTATGCTTTGTAAGAGAAAAAAGTGCTGTATTGTAAATATATACCTGCAGTGGCTGTGAGGTTGAGGATGGTGAAGAGTTGGCCCTGGATCTTGGCAGTGAGCTCGATCAACTCACAGCATCGATTCAGATTCTGGTCACAGGAAATCACCTGAAAGGATGAGAAATGAAGAGCAATAATGAAAAGGCTAAATTTCAGACAAGGGGAGTGTTGCAATCCCAGCATTCAATCACCCTGTTTCAGCCTCTTTTGCTCAATTTTTTACCTAGTAATCTATGCTTTTTTGACTCTGTAAATTATTCTTGGATATGTGACATGACATATGAGACAGTTAAACACGAGTTGACCATGTATTTTGAGCACATTCCTACAGTGAAACAGACTTTGAATCTTTGTAGTTTTAAAGAATTCCAAAGAGCACGTTTTCAGTCAAAATCTCCAATAATGCAGTCTAAATGTTTAACCTTAACTTTGGTGCAGATTACATCTCATGGTGTGCACTGGAAAAGAGAGGCTTTATAGTAAGTGAGGTAGCAGACAGGTGGGGGCAGACTTCCAATTCAAACACCAAGGCATTAGTCAGAGAGTATCCACACAAAGCGAGAGGTGTCACTTCTGCCTACTTTCGTCAACATGAAATCCCACTAGGCTACCTAGACTGTCTCACGTTTGGTCCAATATATTGAGACTTTACCCATATTATGTTATGTTTAATATCTTATAAAGCTACTAACTCAACAGTTAATAATAAATAGCGGATTATAGAGGACCCATGTGTGTCTGCAACTTAGTAAGCCTAAAATCAAGTTATTATTAAGGAGAGATTTCTATTTCTCAAATGCATACTATGGTGAGGTCTGGTCTCAGTAATAAATATCCATGAGGGTCCTTGCACCAATAATCTGCTGTGTACATTTGCCAGTTAACTTCTGATTTTAGAGAGATGATTTCCTGCTGCCTGTGTTGCTCTGGTGCAGCCATGGCGGACGAGGGCGCTGGAACAGGATGTGAACTATCTTGCTGTTAATTGCAGAATCTTTAGTCTGACCGTTACCATGGCGACTGGCGTCCATAGCAACCAAACTCTGCCGGAAAAATCTATGAAATCTAAACAAGTGCGTTCCTTTGCTGTAGTTTTTTAAATAGTATTTTCATTGTTTTGGACACTTTAACGTTTCCAAACTACTGCACCACTTGCATGCAGTCTTAAGTCAAACAGTACACTCAAAATACCCACGTTTACGATCAGAAGTATTAAAAAACGGTATAAAGCAACAGGAGCAGGGAGAACAATTTATAATTTTGGGTCAAGTGGAGTAGCTTAATCTGCAAACTGAAACTCAGATTTCATGTGTGGATGCAAAGTTCATTTCAGGCTACCCCTTTAATCACCAATTGACACGGAACTTAATCGATTAAGTGGGTTGGTCAGATTTAGGTCAGTGATTACGTATTGATGAACTTACATGATAGTCTTGGTGCCAGCTCTCAAGTTTGTCTTGCAAAACGCTGAATGAAGATGTATTCACCAGTCTCCTTAAGGTGTCGGCCATGTCCTTCCCCTCTCAGTAATCCTGTAAGGTTTAAAAAAGCTCCAGGACAACAGTGGGGGGTTTTAATCTGGGAGAGTGCAGTAAAAATTCCTGTCCGTGACGCTTTCTTCACCTTCGACGCAGATGCCAAGCACCGCCTCAGTTGTAGCAACAGCAGGAGACGATCTGACAACCAAATCACACTGCTAGAAATCATCAGTGATGGATAAAACACGAACACAGCTCAGTCAGTCCGTCTTGTGCAGGTTCCCCCCTATGATGTGAGTGCGACTGTAATGTCATACCGTCAAACGACACCGGGCCTGCAGCGTCAACCCGAGTGGGTCAGTATTGTTTCCGGCAGAGTGGCTATGTTGGCAGTAAATCGTTTCAGATGATAGTTTAAAGCATGGCTAGGTAAAAAGGTGTCTGATATACCAAATACAAAAAAGAAAATCCAAACATAATCCTAAACGGTGGACGAACAGTCACAGAAAATTAAATAAATCCCCATAGAAATTGTCTACAACATGAGTATTACAGCCTGGAACCAGAACTTTTGAAATCTAAATACCGCGCAAAACGTCCCAATGGGAAATTCAGCAGAATATTAAATTAATGATTTCCTAACTTTCGACCCACGGTTGGATGATCTGCAGTAGCCACAGTTACATACGATTTTGTGCGTACGTGTGTGCGTGTGTTTCTATGTCCATTTCTGTAATTGTTTATTTGCATATGTTTTCAGTTTGTAAAAGTAAATGTTTAAATAAAATCCAAAATTAATCTAAAGTAATTATCCTTACTTATCAAATTTTGCCCTTATTGTGCTATATGCCATTCTACATACTACATTTTCTTTTATTTTTGACCTAAATTCATTTTGACTATTAAACAATCATGAATCAAGGACATGGTATGGATAAACCCTCATGCTCCGCCTGCACGTTTATCTATGGAAAATATGAATGGACATGTGTGTTTTTCTATTTTGGGGTCTTTCCGTCATTGGCTGGTTGAACTTGGAGTGGACCATCATTCGTGATCATGGGAATGTAACTTCTTTCAGCAAGATCAACGTAAAGAAAAATCTCCCATGTACATTTATTCCTCATATTTTATGTGCTGTTTCTATAATTAAGTTCCGTTGACTTAACAACTGGTCCCAAAGCTTATTTTTTCCCTCTGCGACAAAATGTGAAGTGGTTTGTCCCGCTGTCATTCCCCAAGTGGACAAACAGAAGCAGGAGAGGGAGGGCCAACATGGCGTCTGAACAGGTCCGTTATGCACAATATTTGTTGTTATTTTTGCATGTCACTGCTTTCTGCTTCTCTACTGTTTGACAAGTGGGCTTGCTGTATTCTCTGTACCAACTCAAAACACGGAAAAGGCAAATACTAGTGTCTCTTGTTGGTCGCACAGGGTAATGAATGCAATGCTGACCATCGCTCTCCAGTTTCGTGAAAGATACAGTAACGTTAGCTTAATTTCAGCGGAAGGCTTATCATTGTCTGACAACACGACCGTTTTGTATAAATAGTAGGCTACATAAGTGAAGCGGTATCATAGTGCCATATTCGAGCTGAGTGTTTCCTCCTTGCTGCTGAAACGAGTGCGGTTTATTTTTAGTTATACTCACAGACAGACTGACCGACGCGGGCATTTAACTTGGCGCATTCCTCCATGGAGGCACAAAAAATAGACGTTGGGAATAATAGGACTGAATTTGAGTTCTGTGCTCGGCTCGTGACGCAGAAGTAATTTTAATGCATTTACTCAGTTTTAACATGACGCTTTACTTGTTCACTGATTCGTTCGTAACTATTAGTTACTTACACTCAACGTGATGGCTGCATCCTCTCACCTTCAAAAACCAAATATCTTAGTTCTTTCTCTCTCTCTAGGATTGTCACAATATCAGATTTTCACTTTGCAATTATTGTGGCCAAAATAATTTACGGTAACGACATTGTCGCTTTTTCTATATAAAATAACAATAATAATGATGATGATGATAATAATAATAATAATAATAAAAATAATAATAATTCTATCAGTCAAATCCATCTTTAACTTTGTTTTTTGTCCGTTTTGTCTTTTTTCCCGACAAATTAATTAGGTTACACTCAAAATATGGGTGTAGGGAGG
>OMKZ01017974.1:60358-92733 GCA_900302535.1 Neoniphon sammara | reverse complement strand
ATAAAATAACAACAACAATAATAATGATGATGATAATAATAATAATAATAATAATAATAATAATAATAATAATAATAATAATTCTATCAGTCAAATCCATCTTTAACTTTGTTTTTTGTCCGTTTTGTCTTTTTTCCCGACAAATTAATTAGGTTACACTCAAAATATGGGTGTAGGGAGGTGGAGAGAGAGTCTATCAGTCTGTAAGCATAATTGTACAAAAGCTTACAAAAAGAACGGTTACAATTAAACATAGTGAAAAGGCACGAGCATGATATTATCATATACGTATTATTAACATGATATCAATATTTCATTTTTTAAATATCAAGATGATCGTCAGTACCGGTGCATCCCTAATCTGTACTGTGAACAATTGAGCGTTGATAAGCAATGTTGTTATCGTGCCTGTGTTCATTAAAATCACAGTAGTGGGGGCAGTCCCACCTGGAAAAACTCAACTTCCCCTGCCATTTCTTTTATGAGCAAGCACAATGTAAAAAGACTAACTTTAAGGAAAATTAATCTTGTGATGGGAGAAGGATTTTTGAAAGTTCAGCTCCAATTTGATGTCTTTTCCTGGTTTTAAAGGGTTTATTACAGTAAAGTGATGCAATTTTCTGAATTTATTAGACTGTTTTATCTGTTCTATAATTTCTCTCTACCTGCTTGGTCATCACATCCACATCACACATCACACATCCACATCATTAGTGACTGTTTATCAAAAATTTCACTGTGTAAATATTTTGTGAAAGCACCAGTAGTCATCCCGACACTTCCCATCCCGTTATTCAGTCAAAGATATCATGATATTTCATTTTGTCCATATCGCCCAGCCTTAATAGAGCGTATAATTACAAAGGCCACTCTTTCTTTTTTCTTTTTTTTCTTTTTTTTTTTTTTAGTAAAGCTATTGTCATGAGTAAAACTGAAGTAGTAATTAATTACAGCACTTGTTACTGTGAAAAGTAATTATATCAATATAGTGCATAAATGAGAATCACTGGTCTTGCAGAGTCCTTGAGAAATTGTTTTAACTTCTAGGAGAGCTCCAACGGGCCAGTGAAGAAGTCAATGCGTGAGAAAGCCATAGAAAGGCGCAGCATCAACAAGGAACACAACAGTAACTTCAAAGCTGGCTATGTACCCATAGAAGAGGAGCGTCTTCATAAGACAGGGCTGAGAGGACGCAAGGGAAACATGGCTGTTTGCATCATCGTCCTGCTCTTCCTCCTTGCCCTCATTAACCTCATTGTGAGTACTACAGACCAGAATGCACTTTTCCATTCAAAGGTTACACCTGAAAATGCTGTTACAGAACTGATAAGGGATGATAACAGTGTATTTGTTTCATGAATTGGGAATCTGATCAGTCTGTAAAAATCAGTAACAGCTTCACCTTCTCTCAGATCACCCTGGTAATATGGACAGTGATCCGAATCGGCCCGAATGGCTGCGACAGTATAGAGTTCCATGAGACTGGGTTGCTGCGGTTCAAGCAAAAGGCAGATATGGGCATCGTTCACCCACTGCATAAGAGCACAGTGGGAGGCCGGAAAGACCAGGACCTGGTCATCACTGGCAACAACAATCCAGTGAGAAATGACGCCAAACACTTACACTTACTTAGAGTAAACATTTACCAAGCAAACTCAAAACATGCTAACTTAAATATCAAAACCACCAATTTAATTGGATGACCCACTCCTCTTAAAGCTCCACTACTTTTTCTTTGTATCTTGTTTGTTGTTCCAGGTTGTGTTCCAGCAAGGCACCACTAAGCTGAGTGTAGAGAAGGACAAGACCTCTATCGTCAGTGATATTGGCATATCTTTCACTGACCCACGCACGCAGACCACGTTCTTCAGCACAGACTTTGAAAACCACGAGTTCCACTTGCCCAAAGGAGTCAAAGTGCTCAGCGTTAAAAAGGCTTCCACAGAAAGGGTGTGTGTCTTGACCATAACTGCTTTATGATCATGACGAAAAAGTAATTCATGAATTGTTTCAGTGTTTGACAACTTAAGCACAAAACTGCCATATAGGTGAGATGGCAAGCCCCATAATTCTCTCTGTTTTCAGATCACCAGTAGTGCATCATCTGACCTGAATATCAGAGGGGACAGCAAGGCGATCATTCGTGGAAACGAGGGGGTCAACATCATGGGCCGGACTGTGGAGTTCAAAATGGGTGGAGGCATTGATCTTAGGGCTGTAAGTATTGAATGTAACATGATGTAGCAATATAATAATATAATTGGATATATTACAGTGGGTTCATAGCAGGGTGAGCTGCTTGGGAAACTAAATAGATAAAGAGGAGACTTGTTACTTTTGTATAAAACTGGGACACCAGCTTGTAATGTTTGTTCCATAGTTGTTGTGTTATCATATCTGTGCACATTGTAGCCTGACTGCAATGTAAAGCTGATCAGGGATTTTTTTTCTGCAGGAGAACAGCATTGTGCTCAATGGTTCCGTCATGTTCAACGCCACACGCATCCCTAACTCCTCAGGCGATGTGTATTTTGATGAGGGTATGGAGCGGTACAAGCTGTGCATGTGTGCAGATGGGACTCTGTTCCGTGTCCAGGTGAAGTATCCCAACATGGGCTGCCAGACATCAGACAACCCATGTGGAGCAGCTCACTAAGAGACTGGAATGGGATCTACTGTTAAATCGCCCAGCAACCAGCCACCACCAAAGTCAGATAAACCACTTGCAAATTAAAACCATAGGAAATCTTTCACAACACACATGTAACGATGCCTCTGCAAAGCTCCTGACAAAACCTCTGTTTCTTGTTTTGTTTGACGTTTATATGCCAAACTTTGACATGAATCACCCACTTGCCCAAAGATATGTACACTGTATGTAAGTGCTGAAGTATTTAATTGTTCTGTAAGGTTTTGCTTACTGCATCTAAAATACATGTTACAATAGCAGCACTTTACACTCCTATATTTCTTATTCTACTGTGGTTTACATCGCCAACTGTAATAAGGGATTATTAGCTACAGCAGTTACCTTTTTGCATTACCATCCAGTATTAATACTCAAACCCTTTAAGGGTTGGTTGTCTAGAATTTTATTTGCTGATGTTCATTGTTTCTGGCATCTCGGTATCCCCATAACAGGCACTGATATAAATGTTAGGTACTACGATGATTATTATTTAATAATGGTTACTGAAATGCACAGAACTTGGGACAAATTGTAACAAGAAACATTTTAAGCCATCCAGTATTAGTAATGGCAGGTCAAATGTAGATCTCTCTAAACACATTTTGGCCTTTCCACAATGTATGTGCTACTGCATTTACAAGAGATCATACTTAAATATTAAAATCATGTTCCAAAAAACACTTTTTGTACATTTAATTAGAATAATATTAAATTATTTGACAAATAAATTAGAGTGTCCACACCAAGTTACACTACAGATTAATGTTAATAATGATTAAGTTACACTACAGGTTTTAAATGTTCATGAAGGTCATGTGCCAGTTTGAATCATATCATTAACTTGGTTCAAAACCTATATTATTGAGTGGTATGGATTATGTGCAATATAGTATAAAAGTTTGAGATTTGACTTATTTTGCCTTGGATTGTTTTGTCTGTTTTATAATATACAGTACAATGGCCTGAAATGAAATAATTAATCTCAAAGCATTACAGATTTGTTGCCTGTTGTGAAGGAATTGTCTGAGTGTCTTTGATCTACTAAGTGGAAATTTTGTTCTCTAAAAGAAAAAATGGCAGTGGGCCTTATTTAAAAAACTGTCTAGAATTTCATCGCCATGTTTGTTTCAATAAAGAAATATATGTTTGAATGAATCAATTTTAATTCTTAAATATGTTAAATAGCCTGCTTCTTATATTCTGTTTTATCTAATTGAAAATGCAGGGCATGGTAATCTTTGTCATAAACTTTTTGCAGGATAGCTGTTATCTTGCAACTATGAAGAAAACAATGACAGTAAGACATTAACCAGCCAAGTGAATGATTAAAGGAATCACCATAACAGTTAATGACATCTTTGGGTATGTGCATGTATGACTGGACATAGCTATATACACTCCAGACTTTGATCAGATACTGCAGGAGACAAAGTCAAAGCTGCTACATTGTGAGCGTGCCAGACAGTCACAAGTTTTTTCTTCAGCTCGACTAAGTGTGGACACTCGGGTAAGTGAAGTTTTTACCAACTGAGGTTTTTGTGTTATTAATCATTTCCTTTTAACTTTAACTAAAGTAATAGTGTCGTGATTAAGACCAATATGTTTTGCATATTGTTCTTACTCATTACTCATTGTTCACACTCTCCATTTAGCGCTATGTTTTGGTACTTTAAGTGTAGCCTGTATGTAATCTGTCTTACATACACAGTTTTTCCAGTGGCAAAAATGTATCTTAACTCTGGCTTGTTGTGCAGAGCTCCTAACTCTCATCCCTGATCCATCTGTGCTCACCAGGCAGGTTGTGATGGCAGTGTTACAGGGGCCATTCTTGGCTCTTGTGCTGCTCCTTGTGTCCCATGGGCTCCAGTGCTCCCCTCTGCTCCCTGCCTGCCCCGTACCCTGCCTCTGCCAGAGATCTCCCCTGTTGAACTGCTCCTCCTCTGGCCTTTCCCAAGCACCGCATCACATCCAAGCCACCATCACTGAGCTAGACTTGTCTCATAACCTCCTAAACTCTTTAACACTCCACCAACCACATCACAAGCTCAGGATGGTATGGCTGGGAAACAACAGTATCACACAGTTGTCCCTCTGCGTAGAGAGAGCCATGGGAAGCCACCATGTCAGAGAGAGACATTCACATCACTCGAGACTGAGGGGCGGACAGGGATGTGTATCTTGGGCCCCTGCCCTGCAGCTGCTATCTGTTGAGAGGAATCAGCTAGTTCAAGTCCCTGAGGGTGAGTCTGTCACACACCCACAAATAAAACACTGTCTCAGCACATAAACATATACTCAAATCCAGCATTGCTCTGAATGGCTGGTGAACTCATGGTGAATTTTGTAACTTTATTGACATACATACTATATAGATCAGGTGCTGCTGGTGTAGGTGGGGTTAGTCACCTTGCACCAAGGTACACTGTGGTAATGTAGCATCTTCACACATTCACATTAGCAGTCAGCTCACACTCAAACACTTTCAGATCAGCTGTTGGTATCTCCAAGAGCCAGTGTTAAACAAACATAAATCAATTTCATGAGCTTCATGGTGTCTCCCAACTGCCACTTCCATCAGACGTCCTGGAAGAGGCACATTAGCCTACATCTCCCTCTCAGCCTATCCTCTAAAAAGTGAGAAACTTGGTTTAAGGTCTACTAACTTTTCTATGACAGAAGAATAAATCTATGGGTTCAGTGTATTTCAGTTGCTATGCTCTCATCTTGATCTCAGCAAATAAACAAACACTCAGTAATAGATATCCTTTATCTTTGGTACTTTGCTCTATTTGGAAATGATTAAACCAACCCAGATAATGACACAATGCATTTAACAAATTACTGTACAACGTGCTACCAGTCACAGAATCTTTATTGACATTCCACTGGGCCATAAATAGGCGTAAACATACAGTGATTGTACTTTCAAGGAGTCTTCTTCACACATTATCTTATTGAATAGAAAGCCCTCTGACAGGTTGAAAATATGGGCGTTTCAAAGAAATGTATGTGCCAGGTTCTTTTTAAAGTGTGGACAGCCCATTTGCTTAGCAAGAGCTCTGTTGATAGTCATAGGCCTCTTTCCTGTTTGGTATTCAACTCACAGAGCCCTCAGCGCCTCTCTAATGAAGCACAGACCCACAGTGCCTTACTTCAGCCCAGCAGTCTTAGTGAGATTGTCTCAGGCTAGTGAAAAGGAGGTGACAGCAGGAGAGACAGAGCAGCAAGAAAAAAAATCTTAGCCCTTAATTAGTTATACTGTATGCATATTGAAAAGAGCCCAGAGGAAATCCATCCCTGTAATTCACATTACAGGGATGGATTATTGATTGATTTGGGGGAAAATAAAGTATATATCTAATAAATAAACATAGTCTACACTATCTATAAATTCACAGAGAGAAGGGCCTGTAGTGTACTTTGTTTAATCCCAGCATTGAAAGTATAGACTTACTGTGTTGTAAAGGCTTGAGAAGATCTTAGAAACAATAATTACAGTACTGAAAACAAAATGGCTTTATAGGTACACTCATATACAGATCCATTTCCTCTCGTAAAACCCAGTGAGGAATGCAAGACAGGAAAGGACAAAGGTGAATAGGACACCTCTGTCATCATCATCACAAACCTGCAACTTACATCCCTGGCTCTCTCCACAGAGGCCACGCCATCTTCTTAACTGTCAAGTTCTCATTAAAGCTCTTGTTTTCTGTCAACCAGGGATTGGAGGTAGCAAGTCTTTACAGGTTCTGCAGCTCTCCTTCAATAGGATCTCAACTCTGCAACCAGGAGACCTGAGCCATCTTTGGCAGCTGAAAGAGCTACATCTGCAACACAACCTCATCACCAGCATCCATTCACAGGCATTCAGGGATTTACCCCATCTGAGGGTAACACTGCTAATATCTTGGCATCTTATAATACCTGAATCACCAGACTTTTGTAGTATGACCCCTTGTCAATTAAGATTTGTTTAATATCTTATCGCCATAAGTTCACTTTGTCTCTTTATCAGATAATCCATAGAGCAATTATACTACACTCAGTATTTCAACAAAAACCCAATAACTCAGTACATTCTTTTGTCATTGGTCATTCACAGAAAAATATTACCCAATAAAAGAAAATGTAGTTGATTTCTAGTGTCATGTCAATGCAACAAAATGATGTAATTTAAGCTATGCATTGACATTATATACTGATGTACTGTATGTTGGCATGACATATTTAAAGATTAATGTCCATACTGTGTTCTCCTCCAAGGTCCTTGATTTGAGTTTCAACTTACTGACCAGCTTCCATCCTATGATCTACCTCTCCCTGCATAACATTGGGGCAGATGTTAGGCTGAGTGGGAACAGGTGGCAATGTGACTGCAGCATGCTCACTCTAAGAAGATGGATGGACTACGATAGCAAGAGAGGGCAGCAGGCCTGGAGCATGGTGTGTGCTACCCCCTCTACCTTCTCAGGCAGAGACCTGCTACAGTTGCCAGAGGAGGACCTCATCTGTTTTAATGCTGAGAATAAGCCAGAGCTTCACCAAGAAGTGACAGTCGACAGGGGCTCTGAGATACTGCTGTCTTGCTCTACACAACAAGGTAACCTCATCATACAGTATATATATTTCAAAATAATGCTTATGTACAGAAAACATGACACATAAAAACTATGTACGCCATCTTAGCTGCACTTCAATGTTGTGTGTGTTGTAGATTCAACCTGGTGGACACCCAATGGCCAAGTTCCTGTGAGCCAACCTCAGGCTGGTCTGCTGATCAGTGAGATCACAGAAAGAGATTCGGGACTATATGTATGTGTGTCTGAGTCAGAGCAAGAAATCGTGTCTACTTTTAACTTGCAAATCAGGAAGATACGAGAAACAAAGAGGAAAACCAGAATCCCTAGGACATTACCCAAGAGTAGCCGATTTATAATCCCACAAGGCATCCCTCATAGGATGGGTCAAGTAAGGAATCAGACAACTACACAGTCTGACTTGACTCTGGCTGTGTGTCTGTCTGTGTTCATCACTTTCTTGGTAGCCTTTATTCTTGGTGTCCTGGCCAGACCTCTATTTGATCTTCTCTGCAGAAGAGTCTGTAACAAGGGTCGCTCCTCTCCAAAGGGCCCTGTCCCATCTGCAGAACAGAGACAATATGACAATGAGGCTTACTACAGTGGTGAGGAAGAGCCAGAGGAGATAGGGACTCACAGGGAAAGGAGAGTGACATTTAGCACTGCAGACTTTAGGGAACACGGTAATGTGCCATATTATGATACTGTGGCCAGTGGCAATCAAGAAAACATCAATGAAGATGCAATGTCAGAATGTGGAGCTGCTGATGCTAACCACCAATCAAAGAAGGACAAGACTACAGATTCAGGAAGTGAGTCCAGCACTTCAGAGGGTAATGAGGGTGGAGGCAAAAACCTCTCAGGTGTCAGTGATCCGGGCCCCACTCATAGCATGGAGTTTGAACACATCCCAGACCAAGTTGACCTGGAGAGGAGGAGAAGCTCATCTTCGAACTCGGATACTTCACTATCTCACAAGGTTCAAAAAGAGGAGCAAAGGACCCAAAGACACTCCTGGAACCCTGGTTCTCTTCAGCAGTTGGAGGACCCATTTCAGCCAAGGTCCAAATCTCCTACAGTCAGATCAGTAGAGGTGCCGCAAATTGCCATAGATAGCAGAAGTGAAATTCCTGGATTTTCCTCTGAGCCATTTGCAGACTGGTCGCCAAATATAAATGACTCCAGCCTAATGGACCCTGATCTGTGGCAAGAGAATGGAGAAAAATTTGAATTCAGTGATTCTGTTCAAACTCCCTCAGCAAGATCCAGCAGTCTCTTTGACTCTTTTAACAATTCAAATCAGATTGCTTTTCCCACAACAGATAATTTGAAGAGGTCTGATAGCTCCAGCTCCAGCTCCAGCTCCAGCTCACACGTCAGTGGGAATGAACTTACAGAATACACGGTGAACCCAGGGAGAGAGGAAAAGGAGGATACAGAAGTGACCCCAAAACACCTGCTTACTCATGACACTAAATCCAAGATCACTAAACAGGATGTACATTTTGAACAGCAGATCCATGATATCGATCCAATCAGATCTTCTCTGAAGGGGGACGGATTTAGTCAGGGTGACTACAAACGAGACACACGGCAGACTTCAGTGGGATCAGATTCGTCCCATTCCAGTGACAGCGATGATGGGCCCACACAGTACACATTCGAACAAGAATCAGATGAGGAAAAAGAGGGGAGAAATAAGGTCAGTAGGTCTGATAACCCAGCCAGCAACATAGTAACAGCAGGGAGGGATAGAACTGAGGAAGTCAGGCCCATGCCATGGACAGATCTAGAGCCTGAAGCACAGCGACCTGGCATTGGTTGGGGTGTCCCTCATATCGCTAAGCGTCCAGATATCAAAGCACCATCACCACCTGCAGCTCATTCATCCTCTTCTAGCAGTGACAGTGAAGCAGAAATGGCAGATCACAAAGTGGCACAAGAAAAAGACAGAATAAAGGTGGGAATCACAAGCCAGAAGCCAGAAACAGGATTGCCAGTCCTTGATCAGCTGGCTACCAAAGCACCATCACCATCACCGGATTCATCTTCAAGTAGTGAGAGTGCAGATGAAATAACAGACCACATAGCGAAGCAGGATCAAGAGAAAGTGGATATGGAAGGGCTCTCAGTTAAAAAATCTCAAATTCTAAGTCATGAACCAGAGACAAGGTGGCCTGAACTGGATCTGGGCTGTATCACTGGCATCAAGAGGCGTTTGGATTTTAAACCACGATTACCTCCATCTGATTCATCCTCGAGTAGTGGGAGTGAGGAGAAGTCTATGGACCTTACAGTAAAACAAGGAAGAGAGGAAGCCTTGACTGACACAACATACAACCAATCCCCTTTGAATCCTATCTCTTTGTCACCTAAGAGGGCTATAAGAATTAGTCCCAGTTACTCAACAAGCAGCAGAGAGGAGCTAGAGAAGACCGCCAGGGTAGACTTCAGCATTCCAACAACAAAAATGGAGCCAGAACCTGAGTCAAGATGGCCTGATCTGGGTCTCGGCAGCAGCAGCCTCCATATCAAGCGACGTCTGGATATCAAGGCACCCTCACCTCCACCTGAGTCATCTTCCAGTAGTAGTGAGAGTGAAGATGGGACTGCAGATACCATAGTGAAACTGGAGAGAGACAGAATTGATGTGGGGATCACAAGTGATCAGCCAGAGACAAAGTTGCCTCAAATGAATCTGGGTTTCCCCCACATGAAGAGACGTTTGGATATCAAAGCACCATCACAGCCAGATGATTCCTGCTCTTCCTCCAGTGACAGTGAAAACAAGATGACATCCCAAACAGTGAAACAAGAAAACAAGAGACCTCATGTAGGGATCACAAGTAATCAGCCAGAGACAAAGTTGCCTGACCTGAATCTGGGTTTTCCCCACGTGAAGAGACGTTTGGATATCAAGGCACCATCACAGCCAGATGATTCCTGCTCTTCCTCCAGTGACAGTGAAAACAAGATGACATCCCAAACAGTGAAACAAGAAAACAAGAGACCTCATGTAGGGATCACAAGTAATCAGCCAGAGACAAAGTTGCCTGACCTGAGTCTGCAGGTCCCCCATATCACGAGACGTTTGGATATCAAAGCACTGCCACAACAAGATGATTCCAGCTCTTCCTCCAGTGACAGTGAAAACAAGATGACAGGCCAAACAGT
The DNA here is from genome assembly GCA_900302535.1 of Neoniphon sammara. NCBI lineage: Eukaryota > Metazoa > Chordata > Actinopteri > Holocentriformes > Holocentridae > Neoniphon > Neoniphon sammara. The sequence goes on along the minus strand of OMKZ01017974.1, from coordinate 82,293 downwards.
AAAACAGGAAAGAAACAGAGCTGATGTGGAGATCAAAGATAATCAGTTAGAAGCAATGTTGCCTGACCTGAGTCTTGGTGTCCCTCGCATCAAAAGGCGCCTGGACATCAAGGCACCATCACCAGAGCCAAGTCCATTTCTCAGTGGTGTGTCTCCACGTCCTCTAACAGCTGAGTCAAACTCTTCCAGTAGTGAGAGTGAGGATGAGAACAAAGCTAAACTCGAAATGGAAATGCCTGTTGTCTTAAGGAGAACAGAAAAGGAGTCCATTAAGAGTCTGACAGCCACACCGATTAACATTTCTGGCACTCCTAAAAGTGCTTACAATATCAAATTAGAAAAGTACACAGTTATTACAGATGAGTTGGGGAATAAAACCACAACTGAGAATGTCAGTCCACCACCAAAGGTAAACCCAGAGCTGGAGTCACAGTGGGCGGGGCTGCATCTTGGTATATCCCGCTTCAGGAAGCGTCTGGACATCACATCGCCCAAGAGCACACCACCTAAGGTGCCATCACTGCCATCACATGAGTCTTCCTCTTCCAGCAGCGAAAGTGGGGATGACAGTAAAAGCAGCAGAGGAAGACAGAAGAGAGGTGAATCTGGGATGAAAGGGACCATATATAAGGAATCATCGCTGATCCCCACAAGTCAACCAATTAATGATTCTCTTAATTTGAAGAATGCTGACAATATTGCCTCTGACAAGTCAGCGGATGTGAAGGAGAGGCTGAGAAAAGACTACAATTTCCCCATGACCGAAGAGAAGTCAGACCCAGAAGCTATATGGGCTGGTCGGAGTGTTCCCCATGTTAAAAGGTACCTGGATATCAAGGTCACTGAGAAAGATCCATCTATACCACCATTGCAAAAACTGTCTCATTCCTCCTCTAGCAGTGAGAGTGAAGATGAGGTAGCATGCCATGCAGGTAAAAGATGGAAGGAAAAGTCTCAGCAGCCATTTGTGAGTGACAAGGAGTCACACCAGAGTCCTATCTCTCTATATCCGTCCAAAGCTGTCAATATCAGCATCGATCAATTAGACAGCAGTATGGACAAGGTTGAGAAGAAGGACAAGTTAGATCTCAAAAGCCAAAAATCAAATGTAGAAGAGGACTCTGAGTTAATGTGGTCTCATCTGGGTCTTAGCAATGTCCCCCGCATTAAGAGACGTTTGGATATCAAAGCACCATCGCCATCACCCAGCGAATCTTCCTCCAGCAGCAAGAGTGAAGATGACACAACAGACCAGACTGTGCAACAAGAGAGAGATAGCACTGATAAGGGGATCACAAGTCCTGTATGTGAGACAAAATTGCCTGACTTGAGTCTGGGTATCCCTCGTGTTAAGAGGTATCTGAATGTCAAGGCACCATCACCACAACCAACTGATTCCCTCTCCACCAGTGACAACAAAAACAGAGATAGACTGGATCTGTTTGGAATCACACACACACAATCACAATTAATAACCCACAGGCATTTAAATATCAAAGCACCATCACCACCTGGGGATTCCTCCTCATCCAGTAGTGAGGATGAGGCTACAGAGAGGGTAAAACAAAGAACAAAAGAAGCTGAAAAGTTCACACCAGGAGATTCACCCCATAGTGTGAGTGAAATAAGTGCTTCTCTTGCCCTAAGTAGAGTTCCTAGTACCAGCTTTGATGATGTAGTAAAGAGAAGGATTGAGCAGGCCAGACGCACCCAAGATGTGGACCTGCCATCTAACTTACTGCGGACTGGTGTTGACCGTCACTTGTCTGACCACTCCATCTCCAGCCCGAGGAGGCGTCTTGATGTAGGTTTTCAGCAACCAAAGGAAGCTCCACCTGCAGTGCCAGGAAGCCCTCCATCTGACTCCTCCTCCTCCTCCAGCAGTGAGAGTGGAAATGAAGTGAGACGAGAGCGCAAGAAAGCCCCCAGCAGAGCTCTGGACAAGTTTGACAACTCATCTAGCAGCACAAATGAGAGAGTAAGGAGTGCTACACCAGAGGACAGGATGCAGAGGAAGGGCTTGTCTGCTCTGAAGGCCTTGTCATCAGAAAGAAAAAAGTGGGATTCAGGACATGAAGAGACAGACATGGGAAGCTCTCCTCAGTGGAATAACCAGGGTTCATCCTTCCAAGATGCCACCACTTATCACAAGTCTGAAAGGGACACTCAACCCCTCGGTAAACTGTCGCTACCAGAATTACTCCTTTCTTCTGCAAAAAATGAGAGAGGAGCTAGGGGTTTGCAACATCCAATCCCCCAACACAGGAGGCATGTAGTTGGAGGTATTCAGCCACCCCAAGAGGCTCCACCTGCTGTACCAGAAACCCCACCGCCAGAGGAGGAGGTGGCAGGACCCAAATGGAGGTCTCCACTGAGCAGTGAGAGACAAGAGTGGAAAAACACGAGTTCCTATCAGCAACAGGACAGGAGCATGGAGGGATCTGGCCCCTCCTTGCCATCCTCCATCTCTCAGGGCGACGATGGAAAAAGGAGTCCAAGGCTTATAGAACTACTGGGTGCAGCTCCATATCACACAGCACGACAGTATCAGGGTTTGACCACCACTACCACACAGCACTATGAGGAGAGTACTGTGACCCACACCAGTAGCTCAAAAAGCTATACAATCCAGTTTGACTCATCAAGCATGAACATTACTGATGTCTAATAGGCAGCCACTGCATCATGGACACTGACAAAACAAATCAAGCACATTTTTGGCATTATCTTAATTTGGTCACTGAATTTAAGTACTTACCATGAATTGTACATGTTTAATAATCTTCACAAGTCCTAGGGGTTATTGTGAGATGGTGCCACACAGTATCTTTAACTTCTTTCTGTTTAATTTCTGAAACTTTTTTTTTATTTATGCATCTATTAGGTCTCTACCTTGAATCCATTTTGTAATGAAAATCCATCATCTTCTCTTAATAACCATGCAACCATAATGAATTCATTAATAAGAGACCGTGAGATCTAATCAATCTGGTTATATATGAGCAGTATAATCTCATATTTGCAAAAGAGTACATCTAAACATGACAACTGCAGTGATAATAGAAGGAACATAATGTTGAATAGCTATGAATAATCTTTATTTAAGAGCCCAAGAATCAAGCATTAAGTTAATAAACCCCTTTATTTACGTATATAGACATAGGTTATAGTGAAAACAGACATATAGACACGTACATACATAGTTTACATACATATATACAGTTAGGACAAGGTTGTTCATCCTCCTGCATTATTATGGAAGAATACTAAATGAATTAGCTCTTACACAAATATCTAGTGAGCAATCTAAGGTCCATCTCTGGAATTTTTATATGCTGATGATCAATGCATTGTAACATTTTGGTAATAGAAGCTTTTACATAGTTTACACTGCAATGAAATTTGGACATGAGAACTTATAATAAATGTTTGAAATTACCTTTAAAACTAGTCTTAATGTCATTTTTTACAAACACAAGGACAGTGTGGTTGAAAAACTGCAACAAAGGTTGTGTCCAATAAATAAAATTAAACCCTGTAGACTTGAGGCCACTTTCTAAAGCTTTACAGCATATGTGAGGATGTGAAATATGGGGTAAATGCAGGAGGGAACTCCTGTTCCACCGTGAGGTTACAGGTGTGTTCCAGGTCTTAACAGACACAATCATGATTTTCATAAGAGTTAAGATAACATGATCATGAATATCAAATGAAGCACAAAACACTTGCACAAATTCCTGTACAAAATAAAACAAACAAAAAACATTTTCAAAAAAACTCATCCATTCACAAAAGGCTCTGATGGAGCATGCATGCAAATATTAAATCTTTTGACAATTCAGCATCACACCACAGCCAGAGACAAAAGTTTATACATGTGTTACAAGAACATTATACTAGGCGAAAAGAAAAGCATAGCATCATTACACAGCTCCAAACTGTCAGTGTCCATCATTTGGATTAGACCCTAGGGGTGATACAAAGCAATGCATTCAGCAAACCTACTTTTCTACTTAAGCCTAAAGGACCTCATCCTGAGAGGGTCACTGGTCTTCCACTGTAGATCTACTAACGCTGTCCGTGTTGAAGAAAGATGCTACTAGTAATAGGAGACCTGAAACTATCAATGGATCGAGGAAGACACAACAGATGCCACATATCAAGACAAAATGGACACCAACTAGCTCTATTTCAACTCAAAACACAGCCCAAACAGTCTGAATTCATCCTGAAATAATCCCTGACCACTCGCTGTGTTCCTGTGTGTGTGTATATACATGTGGGTTTGTTGGTATGTGTGTGAGACACACAAAGTGAATTCCATGTTTTGAGGCACAAAAATACTCTTACCAACACAGCATAGATACATAAATTGGCCATTAGACCAATAAATGCTGATCAGAGCGCCAGTGACTGACCGCTGTACTGTAGTAAGAGTTAGTAAGCAGCAATGCTGATTTGTTTAGTGATGTGAGGTCTGAAGCCTTTGCAGGGGAGAGGGTTAGCAAACTGTAGCATAAGCTGGAACAACAGAGTAAGGGGATGAAAACTAAAAAAGAAAAAAAGAAAAAAGAAAAAGAAATAAAATCACTGGCACAAATCAATAGTAAACTGTGCAGGCATCAAAAACCTGCATTCAACCATTTGACACAGTGTGCTTCTTTTAAAATTCTAATCCAACTCAAATAGAAGAAACAATGGTTCCTGTCATTTGTCATTAACGATTATTGTCATCTGTCAAAACTAGCACAAGTTCAAGTTCAATGCACAGGTATACAATATTCAAATGTGCCCAGGTCAAAGTGACCCTATTTAAGACTCAGACAAAATGCATGAATGGTCACTTCTGTTGGTTTCTCTGTGCTGCAGACAAGGGGTGAGGAGTGGTTCTCCCACACAATACCACTTTGCTTACATCATCCATTTATGATACCATGTTATCCTAACACAGACAGCAATATGACATGTCACAGTGAGGGAGAGCAATGCCACAAGGGCTTGCTGCAAGCTTACCCACTATGCAACACTGGTAGGGAACATGACTCCACAATGACAGCCTCTCAGCCTTAATACTCTGGGCAGCATGCACCCAGGCTGAAACACGGCCCCCCGACCCTAACCCACCCACAGCCCAATCCCCTCTGTTGTCAAGAAGCACCCACTGTCATTGCTGACATTTACCATTACCATTTTTGTATTGTTGACTTATTAGTTATTGATTCTCATAGCCGTTGTTGTCATAGACGTCTTTTATTTTTCCACAAGTCTTGTAGTTGGCCATTTTTGCACTTCGGCTATGACATCTCTCTCTCCTTGTACCATTCCACAAACTCATCCAGCAAAACTGGCCCTGATAATGGAAGGAGATTTAGAAAGGTTATTTACACAACACTCCTGAAATGCTATTGTCACATTTGTCACAGAGCTGTATGTATGGCATTCAGTGTGTTCACTCACAGGCACCATCCTCATCATAGTTACTGAGGTCCAGGTTGATTGTCCTGCTGAACTCTAAAACATTGCACCATTGGTCTTTGTTGATGACTTTGTACTTGGATTGCTGTAGAACACATACACGCCTTAGGTTAATACAGCAAAGCACGCTTTTAAGTTACAACAACCCTATCCAGGTCAATTTGGTACTGTAACAATCTGAGACATAGCTATGAGATATGCTTTGATATACACTACTATAATGACAGTAATTTCTGGAAAAGGATCTTACCTCTAGAAACTGATTAAACACAGGGAACAGAGGCCACGTCTTTCCAAGAAGAAGACCCAGCATACACTTGGCTGTGTTCAAGTCCAAACTCCTCTGATCCTTTTCCTGCCCAATCAAAAACAGCCAGGGGTTCAAAAGGTCTATATAAAAAGTCTACCAACCATAGCTGAAACAGAGGGACACTCTAGTAATGCCATTATCTGTAACACTAGGCCACATACACACAACAGATCAAATTCTCAAACCCACTGCCTAATGATTGTGTTAATCAAATATGGCATTGTTGTCACAGTCACTGCATCATCTTTTCATTTACTCTTAAATGTTTTCATTCTCTATAACCTCTGAGTGAGCCGCTTTCCTGAAACCAAGCTTCATGTCTACTTGAGCCAAAAGTCAGGCTGTGTAAATAGATCCAGCTACCCACTTGATAAGAGCTTTTTCGCTGAACGTCAAACTGGACAACAATCCTGGCATACTGAAACCATCAAGATCGGTCCAAACTATGGTTTGGATGGGGCCGTCAGGAGGCTTTAAATAGACTTACTTAGCTCAGGATTTTTTCCTACAGGAATTTCACAATTAAAATGAATGCTGTTTAAAGAATGCTGTGTAAGTAGGCGACTCACCCGAGCAAAATCAAAGGCATATCTGTAAATGAGCTTAAAACTGGTGGTGTCATTTAGGACAGATCTCAGGTAGTCAAGAGAGTTCCTCAGCCTCTCCGTGGAGTCACACCTGACAACAACAGAAAACCACATTAGTCAACTACGCACTCCACGAGCTGCCCGAAGGAGCACTCAAGCAGTATTACAAGACATGACTTGAGAAAGAGGGCAAGACAAGAATCGATCTTGAATATGGCGTGCTAAAAGTAGGACAAAAAGTATGAGATGGACTTACTGCAGAGAGCCCATGCCTCTTAGCCACTCTTGCAGAGTGAAATATCCCATACTCTGGGCATCCAGCTTCCAGGCCAGAACCAGCATCACCACCTGGGCACAAACAATACTTTTTACATACACAGATAACCTTTACTGTGAGATAATGTTATCAATTCAGAACATTAATCTAACAAATGAACTGGCAAAGTCCATTACATGTCAAACAGAAAACACAGTTGACCTCAGAAACAAAGAGTGAATGTAAAGAGATAGGGTGCTAAATGAATTGAAGCTAGACAACTTACAAAAACTGCATAAAGTAGTCCTGAAATATGAAAACCTAAAAGCCAAAAATCCTCCTTACATTCTCTGGTTCCACTCCAATGTCCTCGCAGAACTTCTCCATGCCCTCTGGACCCACCACATCATCACAGCCTGTTAGGACAAACAAGTATGAAGCCATTATCCATGTATAACATCAGTCTACACACCTGAGGCAAATGACCTACTGCACTGACCAGTCATTTTTATGATACCGTGCATGCAACACAGTGATACGTCTTACAACACAGCTGTAAAAAGTAAACAAATGCATCATATTTTGAATGCAGCATCTGATTTCTGCAAATACCTGCGGACACCTCACCTGCATACTCATAAAACCATTCCAAGCATCTTTTACTGGAAAATGTCTCCTCCTCACGGATTTGTGATGTCTCGTGTTTTCTGAAAACGCTGCAGATGAAAGAGAAACAATTTTAGTCACAAGCTGAGCAGTGCTACAGCAAGCATAACACTGCCCTAACTTTAGAATATTAAAACTAGATAATCTACTTTAAAAATGTCCATTACTGGCAAGTCTCTACAGTGTATATTGTGTATGACATTCTGCTAAGACAGGCCTCCTTAATACTGCATGCTCGAGCCTGACCACATATGTTGTCACTATGCTAATAGACCTATGTATTTTACTATATTATACCTGTCTTGGCGACTTTTCTTGGCTGACATGTCATCTCCAGCAGAGGGTCTCCTCTTTTTCCTAGGAGGCATGGCTCTGGAGCAACAAGCTGGGGGATAGAAGTGAAAGACAAAACCAAAGGGTGTATTATTAGCTATTAGAAGATAATGCATAGTCTTACAAAACTGTTATTGGCAGTCATACTCAAAACAGCCAATCCACTGTGGAAAGAGTTTTAACACAACTGTAACTGCAACTGTGACTGCAAGCTACAGAAAAATGCACACAAGAACCAGGTGAATTTGTACCTGAGGGGTGAGTATCCTGCCCAACGTCTTCAGTCAGGTTCTGTGAGGAGAAATACACAGAAATGTTATCCATGTGCTTGTGGTCAGACACACATGTACATGTACATAGTGCATGCTCACATAATGTGCTGCATTCACTCACACAAACACACACAGCTAAAATGTATAAAACATACAAGCTGCCAATATGTATTTACCAGCCTGTGCAGGGTGTGGTAGATCTTGTGGATGCTGGCCAGTGTAGTCAAGTGGGAATTCAGCTGAAAATCTTACCACAAAAAGGACAACTTCATCATAATTTAAACCATACCAGCGTGCATGACCTTCAGCTCTCAATAAGACTGAGGAGAAATACACAAGTAAAAGAACATATTTGACACTATCTGCATATTGAAAGCCCAATTCGCTCATAACAGCATAAAAGCAGTTGTGATAACTTGAAGGTGACATCATAATGGCACTAACCGGATCCATAATTTGAACTCCAGCTGGTTTCTTCAATAATCAAAATACATCTTATAATGCTAAGATTACTCTTATCTCATCTCCAGCACAAAGATTTCAGGTTTAAAATATGTAAAACGACAGAAAAAAATGATCATGCACGCATGAGGGAGTCTCTGTCTGCTCTCATCGAAATACATGCAAACACAAAAGTATCTTTTATCATGCAAGCTACCTTGTCGCCAGTTGTCATCTACTCATTTGCGTTCAAAACTGTCACCTAATATCGTTGTTTTCAATTGTTTCCAGAGGCCAAAACGAGGTAAATCAACACACTGCCGATCAGATAGCACTAGCTGCATACCTAAAATAGCAGTGCAGACGCACAACTTGCACAGAGTTTACAAAGTATCTAGAGACTTGGGTGTATGGGCGTTGTAGTCCATTTCCTTAAAAAAGGCCATAGGAACCTCGGGTCTGGTTGGAAATCAAACTACAATTCCCACGCCTTAAAAAAACAATTATTTCATTCAGACCCATCTCCCCCCAACATTCACCCCAACAGACTGACTGCATTTTACATTGTTTCAGAAAATGTAACATTAGATGATAACTAGCACACAGGCATTGCGCAGATCTTTTGCAGCAGCTAGGGTAGGTGCCGCAGAGCCCGACAGCACTGCTGCAGCAGGCAATGAAAGATGTTTTACAAGAACTGCGTCACAATTTTCTTTCTCTGTAATTGTCCGCAGTTGACTGAAAAAATGACCGATTTACAATAGCATTGTGTTGTTCCCAAGTTTGAGCAGACACGCATAGCGCAACCTCAGTAATAATCCCCATAAAGACCTCAACGCATCAATTATGGCCGAAAATCTTGTCAATTTTAACTCACGTAGGTTGCATTCAACTGAACAATGATAACGTTACACGAAAAATGGACTTCGGGAGGACTGCCGTGCCAAAAGTAACCTACAGCATGTCCACAGCAACTGAAAATACACTATTCTTCCTTTGTTGTCGCCCCAAGACAGCACTGGAAAATACAAAGAGACCAGCAGCAGCACGAATTCATGCGTTATCAGCTTCAACAGAACCACAGGCTAAAAGCAAACGTAGAAACACAAAGCATCTGGCTGCTTGTCTCCGATGAACGCTGTATTATCAATGGGTACTAAACGATCGAGAAAAGCCTCTGTAACGTTACTACTTACTTGCCGCATCAGAGTGCATTTTTATGAAACATACAACTGTCTGTGGGAAGTCCGCAGACCGGCCAATAGGCGGGACTTGTCACCTTAAACCACGCCCAGGGATGATTTAGATCGAAAACCAGCCTGTTGACCGCGCCTTCGGTCGCTTGTGATTAGCTGTTCAAGGTGTCATGTCACAAGGGGGCAGATAAAGAAATACGTCCCTCCCATGAACAAATATGACTGGTCAGAGTTCCCAAACAGGCTGTCCTGCAGCAGCGGTTCATTGGCTGGTAAATATCCTCATGCACGTCAATCATCAGAATTTCCTCGTGCAAGAATGAAAACCAGCCCACGATGGAATTTTATTGGTCAGTTAAGTCATAGCGGCCTTCCCCATAACCGCTCTTAGGGTTTGTTCGAAAAGTCAACCCAGGTGAAACTGCTGTGGTGGTCAGTACAAGTTTGTGTCGCTAAATGCTCATGTTTCAGGCTCTCGATAAAGAGAATTATTTGTTATTTATAGATAACTTGTCTCAAAGCTTCGGTTAGGGCTGGTCTTTTAACCTCGCACAATACGGTACAACACTGACAAACTGATGTAGTTAGCTTAGTCAGATGATTGGCAATCCCTAAGTTAACAACGAAAACGAACGAATCTAGTGCCTCCACTCACGTTGATTGTGAGGGTTTTGGACGGGAATGGTAATTTAATGTTGGACCCCATACTTGTTTTTGAATAGCTGTAAAGTGAATTAGCCCATGTGACACTGCATACAAAACAGAGGCACAACGTTACAATGAATAGTTAAATTAACATAGTGTGCTTAAGTGTTTGTTATACCTAGCGATTTGGCCCTTGGCAAAGACAGGTTTGGAGGCTCCTAAACCCAACCGCTTTGAACACCAATTTAAAGTGATGTAGCCCTAGTAGCGAGCCTGATATATGAAAAGATATCTGGGTTTGTGTTGAGTATTACATTGTTAAGATGTCATACATGAAAACTGACAAGTGGATTCAAAGTGCTGATATCAACATAATGTTAAAACAAATTACACTTTCACTTACATTACGATATCTAGTCAATTTAATTACAGTGAATATAAATGGCTCCTCATTTTTCTGATGACCCCCTTGTGAGAGCCAGCACATATTGGAAACCCCTCAGGGACTCCTGATTCCTGAACCCCACTTTGAAAACCACTACCTTCAAGCTGGGGCTGAACAGGTAGATATGCATGCAAAAAGGCTGCAGTTCCATACCAAGGGGTCGCTCATTGACGACACTAGCTGGTCTCTCGATCCTGACTGAAGAAGGAATGCTGCATGTGTGGTGTTAATCACTATTTTGATGCTTGTCATCCCCATATTCATTATAGTCACTATTTCTAATATCACCTTTGGCTGTGACCATCAGTGAGCACAGCAGCATTGACTATTAATGTTAATGCAGTGCCCATGACTCAAAATTGAAATATTGTGGGGGAAAAAAAGATGGGTTTTTAAGTTCATTTCAACAGCTGAAAATTTATATTCTGTTCTGCTCTGTGTTGCCAGGGCCTTTGGCTCATAAACTCTTCCTGTCATAGTTACCTGCTTTTGAAACGTTTCCTAATATTGAAGTATTTTTTTAGGCATTAGAGTAGTTAGCGCCTATGAGATGTCATTTGCATGGTCAATGGGCAGAGTGCTCCTCAACTGGAGAACCGGATTTTAATTGGCGATTTCACCATTAAATGCCCCTATTACTTGCAGCTTTGTTAATATGAGCTATAAAGCAGTGTTTCCCCTACCACTATGAGAGTATCTATCTATTAGCTGCAATATTTTCCATTTAATGGAATGCTGGAAACCCTTGCGAACTTTTATTTAAAAACTTCAACATCTTTGACATCTTCAACATCATTGCGTATCACGTCACCTGCGGGGGGCGTAGGGCGAAGAGGACAGTAGGGAACGTTCATGAAATTTCTCAGTTCCGCGTTCTGTTGGGTAGCTAGTTAACGATAGCTGTATAAAATAAAGTGTCGCAAAAGACGGGCTCAGACGAGCCCTCCAGTTCCTCATAGATAAATATGTCATCATTTTTCTCCATGAGGACAGTGAGAGCTGACGAGGGTGCCAGCCAAAGCGCTGCTAGTACCTCAGATAGCTCTGACGCACGAGTGACATCTGACTCTGGTCCTAAGGTAAGTTCGCAACAAGTGCAGGGGAGGGGTAGTCATGCATGCCCCGCTGGTCTCGGGACCTGTGGAAGTAAGCATCGATTAAAGGGGTGCGTGGCAAAGTTGAATTTACTTGATAACGTTTGCTTGAGTTGGGCGCTTGTTAACTAACTTAGCTAATTAGCTTTGTAGCCAAGTTTTTATCACCCCCCCTCGCCCCCACACATACACAACCGTAAACACACTCAGGAGGCTTCAAGTACCCTATCACCTGAAAAAAAATATAGGCACAACACTGACAAAAAGGAACTGTGGGTTGGTAGCTTTACCTCTAATTAAGTAAAATATTTCAGTACTCTTTTGTGCTGCAAGGTAGGTGATCTGAATGTAATGCATTCTGATATTTGTTACAGCAGTTCAAAATCATTAAATCCTGTGCACCAAATAGAGGATTTCACATTAGATAAGAGTATTTCATGCTGGAATAACAGTCTCAGTCTGAGGCAAATATTGCAAGTACTGTGGTGGTAAGTCTGCTAGGTATGATGGTAAGATAATTACTTTGCAGCCTCAGCATATATTTCAAGACAACCTTTGATATATTGTAATCTACATGGGTTATTTGCACTCTCTCCCTCTGTTCTCTCTCTCACACATACACACAAACACACATGCACCCACAGTCCAATGAGGCTAGGCCTACTATTTGTTTTTTTATTTAGCAGTGAGTGGTTTATTTATAGCAGTTACTCTCCCTACCTCTTCCCTAGTAACAAAAGATTATCTCAAAGCCATTCCAACATTAAACATTGATTGTTTACTAATTAAAGTAGGTCTCATGTTAAGATCACGGCAATTATCATTTGCACCCATCCACAGGAAATTACGATAATGATTTATGTATCGTTATTTCTCATTGGTATGTTCAATTTAGCTTCCTCATTATCCAAACTTGGATAATGATGGATAATAATAGCAAGGGCATAAAAGAAACCACGCCACAGGTTATCCGTCTAAATGTTTCTGGCTTGGAGGTGCAGAGATTCGTTTTGAATGCCACAAGAGAAGATGGCCACACGTACCCTTCACATCTAAAGACAAGTGTAGAAAACAATATTTCGTGTGACTTTTTCATTTCAATTAGCTGAACTTGCCTAGCTTTGTATCTCAATGTCATTCATGTCACCACTGTAGGGATAAAGTACAGGCAGAGTCTCTGGTGTGTTTATTTAATCATGTGGGGTGGAGTTAAAAATGTTGTAAAGGGAGGAGCGATTACACTTAGATTACACCAGAGAAGCCAAGAAATGGAAGAATAAGTGTGCCTGAAAAAGTTTTGCAGCACATCTTCAAAGATTTCTGAAATTAGAGTGATTAACTTTGTGATATTTTGTGACCATTTGCATCATGAAATCTGAGGTATCGACGGAGCAAAAAGAGGCAGCTGCTGCTGGTAGTTCAGTCGTGGTGGAAGGGGGAAGGAAAGTAAGAGACAAGGAAGTAATTTGTCCAGGAGAATGGGCCAAGGTATGCCAGATGTGATATCTGACCTGTTTTTTGTGTCTTACAGTGTTTCCTTGGTGATCGTCACATCCATAGAGATGACTTGAGACGTGTTGTGAAAGAATGCCAGGGGGAAAGCTTCTGGTACAGAGGTATTTTCTTTTAGACATACAATAGACGCACATGACATATTTTACTGTTTTGTTCCATTATAGCAAATGAAATACTTACAAATCAGTCAGATCACAAGGTGTGAAGGCACTGGGTTACGGTTGACCAGTCTTGGGTGTGTTTCTTCCAGCAGTATTGTGCAATAGAAGCCAACCCTTCAACACCCTATTCACTAAACTTTGTGTTTACATTCAGCTTAGCGGAATCAAATCTGAGGTCACTGAAAACATCACTATCTGCGGGGACAGAGTAATGTTAGACATGGCAACATGATGTTAATTTCATTTTACAGTAATCTCACTGATGATATACATTAAGTTAGTTTCATTTACTTGTACTTACACATATACGCTTACACTGTGTTTACATACTTATTCTCTGTGCCAAATACAATGGATGATTAATAGACTTTAGTCATTTCTCGGGCCTCTATAGTGTTTTATTTTAGAAGAGAGCGAATGATAAGGAAACCATGACATATTATTTACTGTGCTTTTATTTAGTATCAGAATAATTTTGAGCAATTTATTCAGAACAGTTCCCTTGTATTATTTGTTTTATGATTTCTGCCCTAAATAAAGCACTAAAATAAAGGACAAAATATATCAGAGAATTGAAGGCAAATCTCAGTAACTGCCCTCACCGTCCGTTACTTTTTTTGCATCAACCTTTGAGGTAAATTACTGTACTATGCCTTTGTTTTGCTACACTTTTGGTAAAATATCAGCTATCAGCTACTGTCAAGCAAATGGTCTGTGAAGAGTCAAGTTTGATCAAATTAAAAGAGAAAGATAAAACAAAAAATATCAGTCTGCTAAAATAATTTCCAAGATATGATGTTAGAGTGATGTTCTAGAGTAGCAGACGATGTTCAGCATATAAATAGGCCCATAGGATAGAGGTGTGACTGTTTTTTCCCTCTCAGACTTTTTGCTGTAATCTTTGTATTATGTTTTTTATTATAATCAAGAGGATATCATAAAAAACAGCAATATACTTTTGTCATATTAGCCATTTTGACATGCAATAGTAGTTAAACACAGGTGTTATTAATTACATTAATTAACATTCTGTACCTGAATAGAGCAGGGCCTTAATTAATGTGATTAGTAACACTTGTGTTTATGTACTGTTTCATGTCAAAATGGCTGCTGTGAACAAGGTCTATTAAAGGTACGGTTTGTAATATTTTCACAGTATCTTCACACAAAATGAGCATAATATATCAGCAGGTTGATCAATACTAGTCGGCCCACTGTAAGTGCTGAGATTTCAACCTCTAAAAACAGTCAAGCTGGTCCAGTGTCTGTATTTTAGTTGAAAACATCCACACCCTCATGTGCAATGGCACAACGGTTGTCTATGAAAGTTTTTTCATGCGCTTCTAATCAGGTGTGTCTTGACCTCGCTGGCCACCGTTCCTGTCAGTGGGCGTGGAGAGCAGCGTAATGGGCCTTTAAAGAAACAGTTTAAATAATAGTTACCGCCTTTTGCTTTGGTATGAGTCTTGTCTTTGTGTTGATTATACGAAGGCAGACCACGGCAATTACCATATAAAAGGTAGAGGTCAAGCCTGAAGTCCGGGTTAATAATACGGATAAACAATTACCTGTTCCTACATCAATAAATCACCATTTCAAAGATCTTCTCATCAGTCACTTGGCTAGGTAATTACAAAACTATTTTTCCCAGCTTTATTCACTGAGCAACATTTTCCTGTGTAGGGAAGCTGACTGGAGGAAGTGATATATCAAACTTTACTCTGATTCCCATAGATATCCCTGTGATCATCAGACTGTATGTCTTTGATCATTTTTCCAGGCAGGTGGCTTAATTGATTCAGTCCTCTGACTTCTGTTTACCTATTCCCTTAGCCCTTCCCCTCTCTCTGGGTAGCATGGCTGTCACTGGGGGTCTCATCTACAATGGTAAGGCATTGGCATTCAAAGCTCATTCTGTCATTGTGTTATGGAGACATCAATATAGAAATTATTTATGTAATTACCAAATTTATTCCCTTTCCAGGTACTTGGAAGTCATCAGCGAGATTTGGTCCCTTTCCCAAATTAGCAGGTGTGCCTATTGCACTTAAGCTTGTAGGTAGAAATGCTTATAACTGTCAGTGAAAAATCACCGGTAAGTGGTTATGTCTTTTTTCTTCAGTGGCAGGAATCCTTGGTTATGTCCTGGGCAAGGCATCTTATATTAGAACTTGCCAAAGCAAATTCCAGGCGATTGGTCTGGGTGGGCCAGGATTTGGGCCAGGATTTGGACCAGGATTTGGACCATGGAGTGAAGCCAGACGTGATGGCCCTGGTCACAACCATGGACACAGGTGGGAAAAACACAGCCAATTTACAGGTTTCACAAACTTGTTTTGCTAGGGATTACAGATATCTTGTATATCTGGTTTCTTTTCACTGTCTTTGGAATTAAAACACAAGTCAGCATGAGTATGACTGTGAATGAAGTTTGATGCTTTGTTACAGTAATGTTATAGTCACTGGCATGCACAGATTTTGTCAGAGCTGTCAGAGTAAATATCTGACAAAGCTTTTACTTCAAATAAATGCAAATGTCATAAAAAAAGAACCACCACACAACTCAGAAATGAGCCCCCTGTGTGGGTAAGCTCTCATCAGTTTTTCCCTCAAGGCCTTCACTAGAAAGCTGGTCTCTCTGTCTGCTTTATGGTGAAACAATTAGCCGTCTTCATGTGTGCAAAATTACTAAGTGCAAATGAAATTCAGATTAAAATGAAGATATTTTTGGAGAGCAAATATGCAGTGTTGGACAAAGAGATTTCTGCTTTCCCTGCTTGGCTGTTGTGTAAAGTTTCAGTCCAGTGATTGTAACTGTCAGGAAAAGTGCAGTATTGATTTCTAAAACATGAAGCATTTGAACTTTGACACCCAGCCATAATAAGGGTACAGACATTTAGGCTAGTTTGGCAGGTAACTGGCCAGCTATTGTCTGACAGGCTGTGGTATCTCATTAAGTAAGCATACTATTTGCCAATCAGAGCAACACAAAGTGGGTGCATGTGATATTACCTATACCATGAAGTAACCTGCAGTTCTAAATCTGTTTGACTCTGGTGATGACCACAGGAGAATTTTTCAAATGACATTAGTCAAATTTCCCCAGTGTTGACAGTTAGGGAAGTTTTAATTACTTTACATTAACAGGTCCTTTATTAAATTATACCATAAAATTCCATTGAGAAATGCAATTCTCATTGCACTGGGCCTTTTAAGATGAATGATAAAATTGTTTAGCCAATGTTTTACCTCTCTGCATGTCACTAAACAGATTCTTATCCCGACAGACATTGCCCACACGTTTGTGATGACTGTAAGAGACAAGCTCAAACTGCAACTACAGAAAAAGTGCAAAACTAAAGGTAAATGTCTCACATACAAATAGAGCTACATAAAAAGTCAACCCATGCACGCTCAAAGAAATGCACTGATTAATCTATTCCTCTACATTTATTTTTCAGCCTGGATTGATTGTCACTGGTGGAGACAAGCTCCAGCTTGTTATATTTGACCAGTATAATAAATATATATAATTTTCCAGAATAATCTTTGTTTTTCTGGACTGGCTTGTTATATTTGGCCAGTATAATAAATATTACATATCATTTTCCAAAATAATCTGTTTGTGTTTCTGCACTGGCTTGTTATATTTGACCAGTATAATAAATACTACAAATCAGTTGTCAAAAGAATCTGTTTGTTTTTCTGGACTGGCTTGTTGTATTGGGCCAGTATAATAAATACTAAAAATCAGTTGTCAAAAGAATCTTTTTGTTTGTGTGTTTGTTTTTCTGGTCCGATGTTGCGTCACTTACTTTGTGCCACAGAATAAACATTCAGGTGGAGCCATGCAAAGCACTGCCACAAGGGAGAGCCACCATTCTTCCGGTTGAGTGTTATAGAAAGCGCGTTTCCAATTTTATCAGTGGGGATGTGAGGCCAAGTTTCTAAACAGGGAATATAATTAAAGGATCAAGTTAGTAAACCAAATCATTAGATTTAATTATCAGCTGCACTGTAGTTTTGCAAGGCAGTCTAATTAAACAAAGTATGATATATGAAATATTGAATCTGTACTGTTTACAGTATATTTTGTTGTCAGCATTAAAAACTTGTATACAGTTGAGCAAACCAAGCTAAGGAGACTATTCATCATTCAATAGACTCAGGTACATTTGATGTACATTCATCAGAGCAATATTTTTTCTAATTAAATGTGAGGTAGCAACATGGGGCAGACACAGATCAATACTGTACCCATATTTCATCACTCTAGTTTGACATAAATACAGCTCTCTCAAAACCATTTCCAAATTAAACATAAGACAGTTTAGTATTAAGTCATTCAAAATCACTGGATGGCACACAGTGCCATCATTCAGCACTTTTTGTGACAGTATTTTTGTTCCTCAGGACTTGCATATACTGTGTATTATTGCAATAATACTTCTTTTGAACTTCCTCGGACAGATCCTTGTGTATATCTTCCCTGTCATGTGCCTAATTACACTAGAAACTAAGAAAACATCCAGCTTTAACTGATTGATTCATTCCTTAATTTATTCAGTTTCATTCAATAATTCATATAATTCTATATAGTAGTCTATAATTATTTTATAATATAATTTATAATAGTCTGTAATTCAATAATTATAGACTATTATTCTCCCCTCGCTGAATATGTGAGTGAGAGTATTTCATAACCTCGTTAGAATTGTTGCATATTCAGCACCCATACCCAGACTCTCCACTTCAGAGTATTAGTTTGTGTATTTATGTGTAATTAGTGTTTGTGTAAATTCAGATTATTTTAACAAGATGTGCATTTAAAGAAAAAATATTGTGACACACAGAAGATGGAATAACTAAAAATACACCAACAGAAAAAATATGAGGCAAGGCTCTCCAGAAATAAGTATTTCATCAGTATCAAATATAATTTGATATGGACAGAAAAAAGGGTAACACTTCAATAAAAGTAGGTGCTGCTACAGTGTCTAAACTTGTAACATGCTGAGACAAACTTTGCAGAGACACCTGTAGTTGTTTCCTCTTCACCAAGTATTGCTGCTGGTATTTTTTTAATCATTGGGGAGAAGAAAATTTGCAGCATGTTTTTTAAATTCAGCGTAATAATATAATTCAGGATATTTTGGCTTTGAAATAAAAAGTGAAAATCTTGTCTCGAACGTAAGAAAAAATCTGTCGGGTAATAAATCGAACACATCCAATCTAACCCCAAAATGTCATCCAATCAGCACGTCGTGTTCTCATTATTGACACGTATTTTGTGAACTAGAACGTTAGATTTTATATGGGAGTAGACGACCACAACCAATCCGAAAAAAAGGAGGCGGGCCAAAGAGACTACTGATGTGACAGTGGCGCTCTCCCACCACTAAACCCAGATTGAGAAAAAAAAAATCACACCTCTACGCAAATCCTTCCAATGGATGAGGGCCAGGACGTTGAAGCTTTTTGGTCAAATGAAAAGAACGTTCCAATCTGCAAGCTAGCTACCTAGCTCAAGTAAAGGAAGAGGAAACAAAAGTTGTGAGTAATGCTAGCTGAACAAATGTTGAAATAATCAAGACCACAATAGTTGCTATCTAACATAGTTAACGTTAGCCATCATTAAGTTTCGGTATGAACTGCGCCGTTAACGTTAGCTTTCCAACTGTGGTACCAAAACTGGCTACCGTAGTTTAGCATGCTAAAGTAGGAGTTTGGCTCGTCCGCTAGTGTTAGCTAATTGCATTGCTATCTTGCAAGTTAAAGTGTGAGCACTGTCTAGATTCCGGTTCCGATCAGTTTTAACATTGTCAGTTAGTTCGGCTCGTAACCCAGCTGTTGTTTTTTCTTGTTATGCGTTAACCTTCAGTTGACAACTGGTTAGTCAGCTAAATCAAGTTGCTGCTATTGCTAGGTAGCTAGCTACCTGCTTAACGTTAGCAGCTTGCTTTACACACTGTCGACATAAGGCTAATTGCTAACTGAAAGCTACCTTAGGCTAGCCTATGTTATCCTTACATTACTGCAAGCAAGCAGGCTCCACGACTGCTTATGCTTGTTTATGTTAGCTAAGTAATATCTGCGTGTACAACTAGTAGCAAACTTGAAAACACTGACGTTGGCATATGGAACTTAACAGCGAAAATTACAAAAATGTAAGCTGTTGTTTTGGCAGGTTGTATTCATTTCCAGAGATATGTTCTTGTAGCCGTTGCATGCCACAGCTAGCTGGATAGTATCGCTAACTTGGCAGAACCTGATTGTTATTAAATAGTTTTTATCTGGTGATAAAATACTGTTTACGACAGACAATAACAAAATTATGTGGTGTGTTTGTTTATGGCGTCAAAATAACCATCCACACTCAATTAGCTACCCTTGTTTATGTCGTTAATAGTAGTAATCTTCTCTGGGAACCCAAGCAATTATTAAAGCAACCATTAATCTGGATATATCCAAGAGAACCTTTTTGTTCTTTTTTTTTAAACCTATGACGTCAGTTAAAAAAAAAGGTAGGTAAGTAGTGTTTTGATCAGACTAAAACATTTAAGTATGACAGTTCTTGTCCATGTTGGCATGTCAGAGTACTGCCGGCCTTGAATTTAACATTCTTCTGAGGACTTTATTTTCCCTGTTCAGAGTACATGAGACATACAATGAAGGATTTGTTCTTGTTCTGTAGAGTCCCAAGCAGTAAGACTGGGACACGGACAGAGAAAGAGGAATCTTATCATTCTGCTGTGAGGCTGGAGGTGGAGATGGCCAAACTATTTCAGACGTAGGCACAATGAACAATGACGGGAGAATAGTCAGTTTGTTTTCACTCATTGGCACACATAAGAGAGTTGGATATGTTCTGAATAATCACTGTCTCCTTAATTCAATGACTTTGCTCTTGTATAGTTACATTAATGTTTTCAATCACTGTAACTCAGCAGATAGGGATATGCAAACTCTTGTACTACTGTTTGAGGAAGATGACACTGAATTTCATTTTCGCCTTCCTGACAATGTTTGCTTATGCTGCGATGTTATGTCAGTTGGCTAATGCATTACTGCTGGTGTGAAGCTGATGTAGATAACATAGACACCCATAGTAAAAGCATTCTATACATGGAGTTGACAATGTTATGATTGCTCTGGCCAACCTCAAGCGTGGGTCTTTGCAACTGACTGATCCCCCTTCGCTTCTGCAAGGATAAGCCTCTGATGGTAGTGCAGATGAATAGTGTGTTCTCCAGCACATGCTCAGCTACACAAACTACAGGGATTCCCTCTGGATTGCAGATAGACATCTATCTGCGATTATCCAGGGCATCATTCCAGGGAATGTGTGTGTTTGGTCTAATCTGGTAAGACATTAATAGCATTGATGAGTATGGAAATGGAAAAAAAAAAAAAACAAGCTCTGTAAAAAATGCCCACCCTCCTCACTGGCCCCTCTCTAAGCTGTCCCCTGTGAGGATTAACTGTTAACTCAGCAGTTCACTGGTGGTGGCCACAAAAATATTATATAATACAGGAGTAGGAACTCAAAATTTTTTAATTTATTTTCTTCATTTATGATCCCGTTTGTCAAAAAGTCCACTGTTTGTGGATGTTGTGGTGTGTTGTGTTTTTTAAATAACTCGGCAGTGATAAAGTGCTCCTTCCCTTGTTGATTTTTTTTTGTGTGTCCTGCTGGCATACTAGGAGCATGTTTACAAATTGAACTGTTGGATTTATCACTGTTTCATTTGAAACGATTTTTTCCATTCCTTTTTAATCTACACTGTTTGTACTGGCTGCCTTTTTCCACCTGTGGAAAACAAATATGAGGTGTCCCTCTGTTTACATATACTGGGAACCCACGGCTGCACAAATATCTTGGCGGCTTGATTCCCCTCAGCACCTGCTTCTATGACCCCTGACCTCTCAGCAGTTCACCTGTTTCCTAATTAGCAGCAGTTACGGGAAATCCCGATAGAGCAATTCTAGAACTGTGTGATGTTCCTTTATGGTCTTTACAACAGGACTCATTGGTTTGGCCCGTATGCAGCAGATTACCCCTTATCTAAACCTAGACTAAATTGTTGGGTACATGTTTGTGTGTGTGTGTATTTTCATTTTCTCACAGCTAAATTATTAACTGGCACAATGAAGAGTATGCTACTCATAAATTTGATTTTAACCATTGAGCTTTGAGTTATGCTAAATGTTTGGCTCGAGCGTTCCTCTTTAGACTAGCATCCCTGTGTATGGTCACATTGGCCTGCTTTTATTGTGCCATATTTATAGCCACCCTGAGTTCAAGCATTTGTAATCTTAAGAATCCTTAGTAAATAGATTTATTGAATGTTCCTGCCTACTTTTAAATGCATAAAATTGAATACAAAAGGCACAATGACAAGATCAGTTAAGTCTGAACAGCAACACATTCATCCTTTAATGGTGTCTTTCAGGGAAATCCACAAGCAAGAAGTAGGTCTTCTTTGAAGCAATGAAGCTAATAAAAGAGTGATTTTTATGATTTTGTGAATTTTCCAAA
>OMKZ01017974.1:48783-59924 GCA_900302535.1 Neoniphon sammara | reverse complement strand
GTGAGGCATATTCGGACTAGGCATGATGCATGATGTAGAGCTTGCTCTTTCGTGTAAAATACAATTGCTACATACCAATTCATGATTGGAAAAACAGTCCCTTTTTAAGGTTCTGGTTAAGATGTATGTTTGATAAATGTGAGTCATTGATTGTAGAACATCTCTTTTACTTTTCATTGAATGCATTGAAAGACTTGGCGTAGTGTAACACAGAACGTGGAATGAGTTTAGCTAGAAATAACCTATAATTGAGCCCTGCTGAGGAAGATTATTCTTGGCTTTGGGAGAAAGGGTTTGGAACATAATTGATGTTTGGGTCTGCCTTCACCAAAGAAACCTCCCTGTCTTAGTCTCAAGGAAAGCCTTGCCTGGGTTTTGTGTGTTCCTGCTCTGTTTAGATTTACTGGAGCTTGTAGGATGCCTCATTTTGGGGGCTATGGATGTCATCCTGGACAAGATAAGGTGTGAGGAATATCTGCTGAAACATGCAAATAGGTGGTTGTTTATGTGCAGTAGCATGAAAGCTTTTCCTGTCAGAAGAAGCCAGAAATGTTTCCGCTCAAGAGGTAGTGATTACACCAGGGCTAGGCCTGTCATTTGGTGTTGGAGGGAGCCAGATGTAGGCCGTCTTACTTTGTCTCATTTGCTGTTCAGCACGCTGCTTGGTTATTGGCTATAAGCTGCACAAACTTTTCAAGATAAGTACAGCCCATGAGTGTGTTTGTCCTGTTTGTGTCTTGTTGGCTGAGGTGCAACCTTGTTGCATTTTTCAGGGTTAATGTGAGGGAGAGTGTACAGTAATGTCGAGCTGTTGGTTGGGAAAAGTCAGTGTGTGCCAGAAGTGAGAAAGACACAGTGAAATTTGCAGTCCAAACAGCTATAATAAGACATAACAAAACACTATTAAACTTCTTAAAAGCAAGGTTGTCTGCTTTATATTTATATATTTATTTTTTTGGCTGGACAGATCAGCCTTCTACTTGCAACATCCTCACTGTGTGTTGCACTCAGAGAATTGCAGGGTGATAATAACTGAAGCCAAGTTAACCATTGATCAGGTCAGTGCTGCTCTGTTGAACTTTAGTTGTCCCTGTGTGTTGCTGTTACAACAAACTGCACAATGTTTAAACTTCTCACACAGAATCAACGCCAGTGTAAGCCTCCAGAAAAGCACCATTTTGTTGTAAGAATTTGTCTTACTATTGCCAGTGAAATGCATGTGTGAGACTGTCTCTGCTACGCTTGGGTTTAAATATAGAGCAAGAGCTTAGTGTGTGGCTTTACAGCCTCCAGGATGTACACACAGTTTGTGTTACCTTTATTCTGTGGTCACACTTCTAACTTTTTGGAGTTGCTGAGCTGGAACAGGAAGTCAGATGTGTTATTCACAGGTCTGTCAGCGTGAGAAGCTGGTTGGGTATGACGGCGTCTGAGAAAGTTGAGAAAGCTTATTTTCCTGTTTTTGCGGTGGATGTGACATGTGCAATGGTATGTCGCTGTGACATGGGTTGTGTGCTGTCAAGGTTTTTTTATTTTGTTTTGTTTTGACTCAGTGTCTTCAGTGACCTTTTCTCACAATGTCCACACTGCTACAGTTGAAGTTATTCTCACACTTCAACTTCTCTGTCTGGCTGCTGTTTTGGGTCTGTGACTCACTGGCTCACTCTTCCTCCCTTTGTTTGACTGAAGTTTGAGACTGGTTAGAAAAAGCTTGTGGCCCTCTAGTAGGCCTCTTCATTTTGTCAGTCTCATGTCACTGTATTTGCTCTGTTATGATTGTGTAGTGCTACCCATCTCTACGCTTCAAACAAGCTGTGCCAGCTGTGTTTTGCCATTTTTGTATTGCTTTGGATTTATAGCTACATTCTGCTCCTAGGCAGACAGCAACTGTGATTATATGACTCAAGATGCGATGACTTGTCTAAAAGGAGGCCTTTTCAGCCTCTACGATGATAAAGTGGATGGAAACGATGTTGGTTTTGGAGCCTCTGATCACTTATGTAACTTCCTCTTGGATGCAGTGGGTAATCTTCAGATTATTACTCTACTCGGGAGGAGGTTCTAATCCTGGTCCAGCACAGAGCAAAGCAGGCTGGAGCAAACATTAGGCCAGTTTACTGTTCTGCTACGGCCAAGACAGGACTGTCCATCAGCACACTTGCCTTTACAGCCCTGTAGTTATCCTGGGAGCCACTTGACACAGTGGTTGACCAGGAGGATGTTTTATGGCATGGCGAATCTTGATTGATCACAAATGGAGGATAATCGAACTCCTGAAATGTTTGAGTGAATGAAATAAATGCATATAGTGTAATTTGCTATTCAGAAACATGTTTGTGCCAACAGGAAGCTTCCAGCAGTTTTACAAAATAAACAAAAAATATATGTTCATGGCTGCAGCTTTTTTCCATATTACCCATCTTGCTGAGTTGTCAAGTTTTTGTCTATGATTTAGATAAGAGGTTCTACGGTAAAGTTCAGATACAAGAGGATCTGTTAAACTTTGCAGTGAGAAATGACAGACAAGGTTTCTTTCTGTGGTTTCTGCTACTTCTGCCATTGATTAAGTGATAAAGTGACATCTGTGCTTTCTGTTTCAGATTCTTGTGTAGTAACACTGTGGGACACCCTCCTTCCTCCCAGTATCAGCAGCTGCTCTATGGCCTTAAGGTACGTCACACAGGCTTAGTGGGTGCTGTTCCACTGTGTGGTCTGGTTTAGGTTTAGAGGACCTGCGAGTTAAGTAGTGTGGGAATGAATATGGTGCTGGATTAATCTCTTTGTTGTTTTACTGAAAAGTAGCACAGCAGAGTTTTCAGTCTTTTCTGATTTCTCCCCGGACCTGGATAACTTCTGTTGTGTTTCTAAAGCTGGTGTCCATCCTGACAGTTGTTAGGTGAGGAGTACTTCTATTCTTTAAGTTTGAAAGTAGTTGTCTAAAGTAGTACTTTTTACAAGTAGTCATTGGTTTGTGTGAGTGATTTGAAACCGGTGGTTATTGCTGTAGGCAAAGAGCATTTTACCAGGTCTGTAAATGTGAGTGGAGATGCTTCAAGTTATGTTGTAGGTCTCTGCAGGACACAGAACACTGAGATACAGATTGTTCTATCACTACATGCCTGACCCAAAGTACAGTAGCAATGCTCTTTCATAAGGCATCTAACCCCTTGCTGCTGAGTGGCTAAGACTGTGGTGAGCAGCTCACATGGAGGTATTATGTTATCTGGAAACAGGGTATTATTTAGTCTCACCAACACCGTGGTTGATTTTTAATGCTTTTTGAAATGGCTCAGAAAGTGATGAGAGTGAAGGGGTTTATGTGCACTGACATATTGCTTCATTGAGCTTTTTTTTTTTTTTTTTTTTTTTTTTGAACTGAGTTTCCCTGAGCTGTGATTAATGGTGGGGGACTTGAGGTGGTGTTAACCACTGGAACTGAGCTTTTCTACCAATCCAACCTGTGCTGCAACATTAGACTCACTATAGCATGTGTGAACCTCCTCATTGATATGCAATTGAGAAGGCAGCTGGTGCTGATAGTGACAATGCAAACCCTCCCAAAACATTTGTATAACTGGTTGAGCAACCAGGTTGCATATAGGGGTTGGGATAAATTAGTTGATCTATGTGCAACAATGGATCAATTTCCCTCCCTCAATTGGTAGAATACTGTACAGGGCTTTCAAAGCTTGACGCCTCAGAACTTACACTGCTGTATTTGCTTGCATCATAACCAATGGATTCAGACCCACCATCAACTCCTAGATAACTGCTGCCAACATATCCACCAACATTTGAGCCATGAGAGCTGCCAGCTAGCACACTTGTCTCACTATTACTCATAGGGACTGAACTGCCCTATTTGTATAGCAGGTGAACAATTGCGACATGGGGTAGCAAAATTGCACAACACAGCTTCTCTCTCACATTAGCATTGTTTTGCAATCACTAAATACCTAGCAAGCTAGAGTCATGTATAAAGATGTAGAGCAAAATAAAAGGTGTTCCTTACTTGTTCATTCCATGTGTTGGCATGACCCAAACATGCTGTAATTAGATGGAACATTGGGTTATAGTGCTTGTTCAGTCCAGACATCTTCGCTAGACATCAGCTAATGCTTCGGTTGGATACACTGCCCTTAACAGAGTTACACAGTTGATCCATTACCTGCCCAAGTGACAGCTCCCTGGTGTTAGTTTGTAAAAAAAAAAAAAAAAAAAAAAAATTTACACAGTGATCCATCGGAGCGCCCCATTGGTTTATATTTGCATCTTATTATCTTTCCCATTGTGATTACTACCCCATCCCATTGTTGTAAATGATAATTTGATGATTTGTCAACTTCTGGCTAAATAAGAGTGAAAGATTGACAAGATTGTCAGTGGTTGGTTCATGTTGGTTGAACAACCAAGTGTAAATATTGCAAAGCTAAAATAGCCCTAGTTCGTTCCTCAGAATACTGGTTTCTAGTACTGCACATTATTGAAGCCTCTTGGAGATAGGGCTACATGTAATTGAAACCCCTCTGTCAGAATGGTAAATCACCAGGACAAAACAGTGTGTGATTTTGACCCAGGGGCTGGTCAGGTCACATTCTCACATTCCTCACCAGTGACAACCAAGTTCTGTGGGTTGCCTCACTACTGTCATTCAGGACAGGGCAGAACCAGCTTGTTCTCTTTGTTTGAGTGGACTGGAGTTTGTTAACCCCTTATGCATTGTTTCTTTTTTGGTGCTAACTGAAAACATTGTAGACATTTAGGTCTGAAATCTGTAAAAAAAAAAAAATGCTACATTAGACACAAGGCTCAGGAATCAAAGTAAGGCCTGGCATCTGTAGAGAAGCTACAGAGAATGAGGAGATTATTGTAGGCAAGAAGAGACACACAGTGCTCACACAGCAGGGCCAGAACCCTTGGTAAGTACATAGAATTTTAGCTAATTGGAACTCTGACTTAAAGAAAAATCAAGTTGTTTGTTTGGCTAGAACTGAACAGATAAGAAGTAAGTGGTTGCCACACTCACTATAGAAATTATTTAAATAAAGTCATGTCAAGGAAATTACTTGTATGCACACATGCACCCAAATGGAATTTCTATGCTGCATAGTTTCAATTTTGTTACTTTACAGCCCTAGACAGTAAGGCTGGACAGTAGCCTCTCTAACTTAGTGACACCATGAGGGGGCAGTGCAGCATTGTTTTGTGGTGCATCTTACCTGACATAGGCCTCCAACTGTTCTCTGAAATGGGGTGGTGTGAGTTTCATTTCAGGCATGTGCATACTCAGGGGTCATTAACAGGACTGTAGTAGGGTAAATGTTAACAGTGTACTGACCAGACCCAGCTGATTGAAGAATGCGCTCTGAGTTCTGGGCCCCAGCCCACTAGTTTTCCTGTTTTCTCATGCTTGAAAGCAGAACAAGGCAGAGGCGGGTGGGACCCAGAATGGCATAGGAACGTTGCACATTGTTCCTAGTGCTTCCTCTTCCACATTCCTGGGCTGATTGGGATCTGGGCCTCCTGTGTTGAGGTATTGTTCTAACCCGACAGCATTGCAGACCTGGCCCCAGCTCACTGCAGCTGCCTCCACTGACCATTGTGGTGTTCAGGCATAGTGATGACTATCTCTCCCTCATCACTCAGCTCTCTCTCTGAGTAACTCTTACCACAATCTGCTGCCTCAGCCTGTCTGCATCTTTTTATAGGCCTCAGTAGCCCCATTTCCACTGTAGGCCAAAAGCCCAGGTACTTTGGCCTAGAGACTCTGGTCTGGAATGTAAGCACTGGGGCTAAACTTGCCAATGTCTTGCCATTAAACAGCCTCGTCCCAACGTAACTTTGGTCGTAACTCTACAACTGCTTATCAACAAACATTAGGCAACACTGCTGTCAGAATTACATTCTGTGTATCAACGTTACTTTAAATTACATTGTGGGAAGTTTTGAAAGGTGGAAGAAGGCTTTAGGTTAGTCTTTGACCATGGAGATTTGGAATGGCCAAATAGAAGCTCTTGAGTTCCTGGACAGGCCTGGTTTGGCCTAGAGCAACTCAGTGGAAAGGGATCACGAACTAAGTTCAAGCACCTAGTTTGTCCTTCAGTGGAAAGGGGACAAATTTATTTCATCAGGCCTACAAGCTACCTACAGAAAAGTCAGAAAACAGTGATCAAATATCAACTCAGGTTGTCTTCATTATGGAAGAGTAAATTTACTAGCCACACTGCACAAGAACTCCACTGCAATTTCAGTGGAGTCATACCTTCAGTGATGGGGCATTAGTCAATTTGTAAAGTTTAAGTAAGGGAAAAAAAATACCAGTCAGTTCACTAAACCCCAAGGCATGGCAAACTCCTTGTAACTAATATAACTTCTGGCTACTCATTCTGCTCTATGAACTAAATTTTGGTGGACAAGTGGATAAATTGATGATGACCGACAAAATATTACTATTTGGCCAGTGTGACCCCAACCCCCTGACCTTCACTGTTGGTGTGGGCTAGTCACACACCAACACACGCAACTTGGTTGTAGCAGGTGAAGCAGTTATCCATACGCTGATGTACAGTTTTCTTGTGAAATAATTCTGTCAACGTCAACAGTGATTAATCCTCATTATCCAATAAATAATTTGGGGCACTCATATCTACCCCTGAGCAGCACACATCCCAGTAAAGTATCCATTAATAGACATGATAGTGCGGGAAGATAAGACTTGGACACCATGGCTCGCCTTCCCTGTAAAGTCATCCAGAGACATTCACACTTTCAGGCACTAATGAGGATTAAAAGGATCAGCTACAGATCAGCCATCTAGCAAAAATGCTAACTATTCAGCATGGATTGGAAGATAGCTGTCATAAGAATTTGTTAATTGCATTAAGATGAGAAGTGGCAAATTATAAGATTGTGTCCTCAATCCTCCCAATACCTGCTCCCCCAAATATTGAACTGATCTTTGAAAACATAAGGGGACATTTTGGTATGCACAATATTTACTAACTCTAGTCATTGTCATTGTGATCAATGGCCTTTTATGTGTTTTTATTAATGTTTGTTTTAATGTTTTGCTTTCCATTGCGGATCAAATTAAACTGTATCAAATCTAAAGCTAATGAGTATGATTAAAAAAAATGTCTCACATCACTGCTACAAAAAGAGCATGAAATAGAAACACTTCAGCACAAACATTTCAAAAACCGTTAATGGTATAGGGACACAGTTTTATGGAGATGGCGATAAACGCATTACAACTGTTAAAATGTCTACAATACAGTGGACAAGTACAGTGCCGCAGTGTTAAACCTCGACACTTGGCAGAAACGGTGGTTCGCCAGAGTACAGTTCTAGGAAGCCTTTGTACTGTAAAGTTTGCCTTGAAATCTTACCGTGTGTCTTTTCAGCATGGTGGGTTCAGTGTTTTGTTTGTGCTGCTGGCACTACTTTCTGCCTTCTGGCCTCTAGAGGGCAGGGCTGCTGCAAAACTATTGCAATGCATTTATCCCACAGGCCACTTGTGTCCATTATTTGGTTGGCTGTGTTCATCACACTCTGCCACTTTGTGCTTACTCTGCAAACTAGGTTTGGTACTGGATGAATGTAATGGAGAGTTGGACTGAATAGATAGAATGCATTTTGTGCCGAATTCCCAGAAATCAATTTGTGTTTGTGTGTGAGCGAGAGAGAGGCAGTGAGCAGTTTTTGCCCTCCAAGGCTGTTCAGTGGGTTTGTTGTATATTGAAAGTTACATCATCTCACTGACATTTTCACATGCTGCAGCCGAGGGTGTGATGACTTCCTTAAAAAGTTTTTTTCTGACCATGTATTCATGCTCATGCACACACACACACACACACACACACACACACACACACACACACACACATTATGTGCTCTGTAGCTTTACCCTCAGCAACAGTTTTCAATAAAGGAGAATGGTTGCTTTGACCTGAGGACAGTTGAACCTTTGACTTCACATGAAATTGTACTTTTTTATTTTGTAGGTTGTCAAGGGGATGAACAGAATTATCTCCTAAAAGTATAATATAATCTGTTTCACATGCCTACGACTTACCATTGTTGTGATCATGCAACTGGAAAGCCCCAACTTAAGACCAAAAATAATGTACAGGACAATGGAAGAGCATTTGCCAAAAATACCACAATATTTCTTCTATGTGAAACACATCTAACCTGAGTAGCTTTATACTAGAATCCAGTTTGTGCAGATTGACATAAAGAATTCACCCTAAGCAAGTGTTATCCACCACAAAGCAGCTGGTTAGCACTCATACCAGCACAGTTGGGAATTACTTTAATTGGAAGAGTAAAAGCAGTCAAACTGTTTATTATACTGTTTTCAACACAAATGTCCGAACAGGTCACAGCATCAGAGCAGCATTACAAAGCTAAATCTGTAATTATAAAATAATCAATACTTCTACATCAATAGACTATACATTTTTAGTTTTAGATAGTATTAAAACTCAACCACTGCTAAATGAGTACAAAGGAAAGACTGCATCCTGTTACTGGACAATGACTAATGTGACTTTTTGACCAGCACTGCTTTTATTTAAGAATGAAAATTCCTGGTTTAAAAAGCAAACAAAAACAAAACAGGAGGTGGATCATTTATGTACTATGTTCTTTGCTTGATGAATCTTGGCCAACCAGGAAAAATCGTAGCTGCTGGTTACAGAACGTTATGCAACCTTATGAAAGTTTTTCTACCATGTAGAATTCCCACACAGCAGACAATCGATTTCTGACCATCTTTTTACAAGTGCACATATGCAACAGAACAGAGCAGATAAGGAAGCTGACATGATAAACAATAAAAACACATGGTGAAATGCTGGAGAGAGTTAAAACTTTGTTCTACGTGCTCGCTGAAGAACCCTTAATTTTATGTTACATTTATCTCCAAAAAAAACGGGGAATTCCTGAACCTCTCGGGGAATCCCCGTTTTGATCCGAGGTAGCATAAAAGAGGCCGACTGACCCGTTCCCTTTGCCGGCAGACCGTCTTGCGGAGGTCACGGGAAGAAACTTGAATATTGAGGAGTGCATGTGTACTTGGATTTAGAGTAAGGTAACATGACCCCGTTACTCTGAGTAACCAGGTTTCTTGTCTGTATGTTAACATACTAATGTTCTTGCTAGTCAGCATAGCCACAGTGCAACATCAGATCGACACCAGATCAGTGGCCAATGGATCGGTGCACCCTTATTATCAGAATCAGAATACTTTATTGATCCCTGTGGGGAAATTAAGTAATTATTTATAAATCATCAGAAAAGCTTGTCGTGAAGGCATTTTAACAGTTTGCTGGGCACTGGAACTGCAGTCATCTTTAATTTTTGTGCATTATAGTTTTGTATTGGTATTGTGGACTGGCTATATTTGTGCTTGGATGGGATATTAATTTTTGCACACGCTCTCAGGGAGTAGCAAATTGATTATTTCTGTAGGCAGTAAGCTTTTGTGAGAGTCAGCAGGGCACTCTCCTCAGCTGAGGATATTTGGAGGAGTTTGAGTTTGCTGCAGGTACGAGCTATGGAGCCAAGCACAGCACAGCAGTCTGTCATCGCACTGTTTCACAGACCCTGTCAGCTTGCCCATTCTGCTGCTCTTCATAAAACTTCAGCACAATGAAGTAGAAGTGAAAGTAAGCAGAGACGAGTACTCTTGCTACTTGAGCTAGTTGGCAAGCAAGCAAACATGCGTGCATTTGTGTATGTTTGTATGTCAACGCAGGACATAGTTCTGTCCATGATAAGAGCTATCAGTAAGTGCAGGCGTGCAAGTGTAGCTTGTCACATGAAGCTCGCCTACTTTTCATGGTGTCTGTCAGTCTCTTCCTCCTCTCTTCTTACACTGGTGAGAGACGCAGGCCAGCAGGGTGTGGCTGGTGTCGTCTCTGTTGTGATTGGCTGTTGGCCCAGGAGCGTGCTATCTCCTGTGGAACATGTTCTAGTCCCGCCCCAGATAGTGCCTGGCACCCAAACATGGCCCGGCCCACTCCCAATTACATCACGGCCTGCAAAGAGTGCCATGTCTGTTTGCGTTCTCCCTCCACTCTGAGCAGACAGGTAGTGTTGCAGCACATGAAGTTTCTCACTCTGACATGTTGGCTAGCTACGATAGACAGCTACACCACTCCTAGCTAGTCTGGACAGAAAACTTTAGAGAGCCAGACAGATAGTGTCTCTTCTGGTGTGTAAGGATAGTTTTCAGGGGCTGCACGGAGGCCGTGGCAGAGAGGAAAAGTTCCTGAATGTAGGCAGCAGCTTCACAGGGGTCCATACCCTGTCTACCTGCCTGTCTGTACTGAAGATGAGGCAGACAGGTAGTTTGTGTCAGAGGATGGCATGCCAAAAGCTGTTGAGCTGCACACTTGAGTGAAGGAGAGAAAGATTTTAGTGAAACATGGAGTTTCTGAAGAGCCTGGTACCAGCGGTCATCTCAGGGGACGGGCCCATCGAGCATGGGGGAGTGCTGCCCAGAGAGACGGGCCCGCGGCTTCTTCGCATGAAGCGGGTGGGCCTGCTGGCCATGGGGCAGACTATTGACCAGGATCCGGTAGAGCCGGTGACTAGCTCATCAAAGCCTGACCGCTCCAACCGGATGCGCCTCAAAGGTATGACTGATTGAGCAGCATTGGGATGCAGGAGTTATCTGTGTTGGCTTTTGCGTTCATCTGTAGTTACTAAATGGACAGTCTCTCTGCCTGAAACTTTGCTGCTGCTGTGCAGTTCTGATTAACTCTCAGATGGGTTTTTAACACTGAGCATTGTTCATCTTAAATCTTGTATTAAAACTCAGACCAAAGTTAGCGTTGCACCTTTACCACACACACACACGCACACACACATACACACACAAAGAGGACCAAGGGATTTACACTTTGCTCTTGTTAACCCATTATTAAATTTCCATTGGGACACTCGACCGATGTCTTGTGGCGAGTTCTGTTCTTGAGGTAAATGAAAGTCTTACACTCAGCACTGTCGATTTAGTAAGCCTCCTAGACAGCTCCTTTTTGAAGATCACATTTTGGTGATTATTCCGCAGATTTACAGCCTGTATCCAACCCAAGATAGACCACTGCTTATTTAATGACAATTCATGTTCTTCT
>OMKZ01017974.1:36329-48763 GCA_900302535.1 Neoniphon sammara | reverse complement strand
TCATCTTAAATCTTGTATTAAAACTCAGACCAAAGTTAGCGTTGCACCTTTACCACACACACACACGCACACACACATACACACACAAAGAGGACCAAGGGATTTACACTCAGCACTGTCGATTTAGTAAGCCTCCTAGACAGCTCCTTTTTGAAGATCACATTTTGGTGATTATTCCGCAGATTTACAGCCTGTATCTAACCCAAGATAGACCACTGCTTATTTAATGACAATTCATGTTCTTCTTGATCTGTTCTCCACATTGTCCTCGGATTTAACAATGTGATACTCATAAGTCTTTGTATAAGTCTGTGATTCATTACTCAATAAACAGTACAACAACACAGCCAGTATTATTGTTATATTTTGCTCCATGCAATTATCACTAGATAATTGTTTTCTTTATTTTTTAAAAGGATAATCCTGAGCAGTCATAGCTTACCCTGCTGCTTTTTCAGCTATGTGTTTAAAAGAGGAATAACTCTCTTTGAACTTGGCTAGTGTGAAATCTTTGTTAATCTTGGGTTAAGACACATGCTAGCTTTGGGTTAACAGGGTAGTTAACCCTGGTTTAAATTACAGAAAGTCATATGTAATGTAAGAAGATGTAAAAGCTCATTTCAGCATGGCTGGGTTCTTGCACACACAACCCCAGTGTTACCACACTCACACCATTATTATAACTGACTTCAGGATTTATTTTTGATCATGCACTACAATTACGGATTTCAGATATAGTAATCATATAATATATTAAGACTGAAATATTTGATGTCATTTATTTTGCTGGAGTTAAAAATAGTAGTCATTTAGGAGCAAAAAGGCCCATACAATAATCTGTGTAATTTCCTAAATCACAGAGACTCATGGTCATGTTATCTACCACAGTTGTTGTGATGAGCATTTTAATCGTAATTGTGCGACCTTGCAGTAAAGTAGTTTATATGACAGTAAGTGAAAGTTAGCGGGCTGGCATACTGTCGTATGCTTCCCTGACAGATGGGACCACACTTGTTAATACAGCTTGTAACGCAGATTTAAGGTTTGTTCCTGAGCAAACAGCAAATCCTGTTTTAATGGTGGTTTCCGCTGCCAGAGTGTTTTATGTAGGTCTTAAATTACTTTTTTACACTTTAGCTACTTGTACTACTTTAATTCTGTGGTGAAGCTGGCTAAATGATGGCTATATTCTATTTTAAAGAACTTTGGTTCCCTTATAACTATAAATAATGTCTTGGACTTAGGATGTTTCCTCTGATTTGTGTCTGTGCGCACACAGTAGTTGAAGGTTCAGTAGATGTGTGTGCGTAGGCCAGCTTGTTTGCATCAGCAGCAGGGTGATGACTCGTCAGTCTCCCAGCATGGCTTTGTTTGCAGCGCTGCCTGTCAGAACACGCTTGCTCCATGTTTACTCATGGCTAAAACATGGCGGAACGCTCCCTGCTCCTCCACTCACCCCAGGCCTTAAGAATAGGTTAAGGCTACACACTGACAGCTGCTGCAACCCACAGTGACAGATATAATCTGGCTTTTATATCCACAAACACTATTGCAACTTGACTGGGTGAGCATTGTGTGCGTGTGGTCAGCTCAGACTAACAATATACTGACATACAGTACATATTGAGACTATGAAGTGATTTTCTTTGAGTTTCACTGGACAGTCCTCCTTCCCTAATGCAGGGCTTTCTTGTGTAGAGCTGGCAGGATTGTCCAGTTTAACACCACTTCTTCACACAGAATGGCTTGGAGAATCAACCAGGATTAACACATATCTTTCTTTCTTTCTTTCTTTCTTTATTTCTTCCAACTAGGACGCATCCGCCATATTAGAAAAATCTCCTTTGCAGATGCTGTTGGTGGTGGTAGGGGTCATGATGGTGAGTTCTGAAGAAAGAGATCTAATTTTTGCAGTAGCTGAAGTAAGGGGAGGTGTGGAGATGCACGTTAGTGTGGTTTAAGCTATTCATACCTAAGTGTCCAGAATGACTTGTCCTGCGTTAATGTCAGAGCTGAGTGCCACTCCCTTCTGTTGTTTAACTGGCACAGCTTGAGTTGGCTTTTAAGGTGGCGCTACACTTTTCTTCCTGCCATTTGTCATTCCTTGCACACAGTGACATCATCTGATTCCTGGATGTACAGCTGGATTTTAGGGATGGGTTTGATTAGGACAAGTATTTGGTTAAAGGGTGCTGCAGGTTTCGCGTTTGTAAATGGGGTGTGTTTGGAGCATGTGATCGAATATGGGTGTGTGTGCTGGTGGGATGTGCTCCTGTAGTTGAAGATGTGTAGGCCTATGTGATTTTTGTCTGAATAGTTCATAGGGTGTGTATCCAGACAGCTTGGACAAACATTTATAGGGTTTCTTAAGTAGTTATTAGCCAACACTGCACATTCAAACAGCTGTGAGAGAAACCCCATAATGGTGCAGCCTGGCACAGACTGTGCACTTAGTGGGAAAACCATGTCATAGCTGGGGAGACAAATGCTATGAATCATCATTAGTGCTCTGCAACACAACCAGCTATCCCCTCACATGCTCCTTCACAGTCAACAATTTGAAACCAGCTGAAGATAGGCTATGAGGAATGGGCTGACCTTTCTGTACCTGTGTTAAGATGAGTTTTAATTCTAATTTGGCTGTGCTGCTCTGTCGTTCCATAGAGACAGGATGCTGCTGACCTCAGAATGACTCTCTGCTGAAATGACTTGTCTCTCAGGATTTGGTAGGCAAATCTCTGCAAAATGGGTTTGTTCATGCTTAACTTGTGCTGTGGAGAGAGTTGAGAAAGAGGAGCTGTCATTGTATTTGAAGGTGTTGGCGGTTGGTAAAGTTGGTCATAAAAATGAGTCATTCACAAAGGAGTTCTTGATTGCTCACATTCTCAGAACAGCAGAGCAGTACCTCCTGGCTATTGGCCAGGACAAATCTAACCCAACCAAGTTTGCCTCGAAAGGCTCTTAACCATGGTCTGAAAGTGCAGAACTGTGAGTCTTGTTGACCATTATGAGAGAGTGTGAGACTGCTGGCTCCTGACTCGGGGGAGTGGGTGGAAGTGAGGACCTGTGCAGGTTGCAGAGCTGTGCTGCATGCACCAGACTACTGTGATGGACCTAATGGCGTGTCCTCTGCAGCCCAAGCACCACTTGGGAGGTCAGGGATTGAATTACAGCTCCTATCGATTATTGTTCCCACCGCCACTCTTCAGAGAGGCCAGAGCAGGAAATGCATCCTCCACTCTGTTGGCTCCTGGGAAGAACAGCTCACCAGTGATGTCTGCAGCCAGGATGGCCAGCTGTCAATCACTGCTCCCACTTTATGAATGGAGCTACTGTAACTTGACTTAGTTGTGCATTTAGAGTAGAGATTATTTGATCAGTGGGCTCCTCTTTCCTGGAAGTCAGTTATTAATGATGTTTATTTGTAGTCTCCAGCTTACCTCAGTTGTTAGACACATGCTCTAATGTTACCAGGGATAAGATGCTGCTGGTAATTCCTCTGCATTCCTTTAGGGGTGGTTTAGGGGTGACCCCAAATAGTCGATGATTTGTTCTAAGGAGCCTGATTCGACTGCCATACTCACAGTCGAATCTTCATAGAATGAGGTTATGAAACAAGGATCATTCCATTCTGGCTGTATGGAGGTGCTGACTGTCTGATTTTACATAGAATTGCGTGGTTTCTCCCAATAAATCATGATATATAGCATAGTTTGGTATACATATCAGCTTATTAATTATACTGTTAATAAAAATTTGACAATAACTGGTGCTTTAAATCAGTCTCGTTAAGGCCATTACACACCGGGAGCGAATAAACGACACGAAATTGCGAAATATTCGCAGGCAAATATTTCTTCCTCTCTCCACAAAGGCAGAGAAGGAAACTAGGAAATCCACTGCATCATACAAGAGCTGAAGCTCTGTCGTGGCTGGTTCCCAACATATTTTAGGATGTCAGTGCCATTTGAGGTCCCTCTTTTATTAAAATATTTCAATTGTGTCATAAGCATAAAGTTTTTAACAACATCGGGTTACAAAACAGCTGTTCTGACCTCCAGGTGGCACAGAGCACAACTTCAGCTGCCTCACAAGTTTCTGTCTCCTCTCTGTCGGTCTGTGTAACTGTGTGTGTGTGTGTGTGTGTGTCTTTCTTGCTCTGTCTTTCTATCAGCAATCTATATGCTCTCTCTATCTATATTCGCGGTGCAAAGGTTTAGAAAATCGACGTTGGTCTGAAAAAAAAGACGCTTTGTCGCAGCTTCATATTCGTGTTCTTTGTACTAATAATGAAAACATAAGTCCAAAAAAATATCTTGACGTGCGAATTAATCACATGAAAAAAATGCATCTGGTGTGAAAAGGTCTTCACTGTGCATGAATAAAACACCATGGTAGATGAGGATGCACTATCCACTTTGGAGCAGCCATTTGGCGGTGTTCTGTCTTTTCTTTATAGCAATCTAATAGCTCTGTATAAAACATTATTATTATTGTATATTATACTATACTATTTCAAAATAAGTTATACTTAAGCCAAGTCGAGAAGACAAATTGTTTATTGGGTGTTTCAGCTCTTTTGTCTGGTGTGGAAATAAGTGGAAGCCAGTGTTGCATATGAGAATATGGATCAATGAGGGGAAAAAAACAAAAAGCAAAAAAAAACAACAACAACATGATTCGATGATCGGTCGATGATAGGCAAGATTTGACCAATCAGATTCAACTATGTAAATTCTTAGTCGGGGACACCCCTAACCTGGTTGGCACAAAACAGCATCTTCAGAGGTCTCTGCATGTGTGCATTTTAACTGCTGTTTTAATATTGTTGATAATTTGTGAACTTTGCTCTCATTCGGTGTTTTTGTAGTTACTGTGTAAGTGGGGCTTCTGTTAAATGCTGCTTCCTATTTTTACCACTGCGCAGTGGTCATTGAGAGGCAAATTTAGTTCAGTCAGTCAAGGGTGAAACACTTTACAGTACAACACTTGAGATAATCATCTTCTACAAAGGATGTATGCTCTTTGTTGAGCAGTATTTAGTTAACACAAGGAAGTTAATGTTCTGTTCTGAATGATGACAGAGATTTTGCTGTTTTTTATTGGTGTTTTTCTGTGCCCCTGTTGTGAGGGACAGATGATGCATATTAGTTGCGTTAGTTATATCAATTTCAGGGTTTCTTCAAGTTTAATCAGTGTAAACCTAAGACTTTTCAAGATCTTTTTAATGCCCATTTGAATTGCATATATAATTTGATTTTAATTAAATTTCAAATCAAATGTTAAGATGAATAAAACGCCTTTTTGTCCTGTTAGAGCGTAGGTCAGCATGAGCAGGCTGTTTGCTCTTTAGAAAAACATTGCTCTCAGAAACTGCAATATTTTGAAGACTTTTAAGACTTAAAGCTGTGCCTAATAGCATTCACAGACCTTTGAGTTATTAATGTAGTAAATCAAATTGGAGACATTATAAGAGATTTTAAAACTAATTCTGGACCTGCAGATATCTGAATTTATTACCAAATGCTTTAGGAGTCATCACATAAGCATTTTTCTTCATGGTCCTAAAAGTAGCTAGATTTATCATTATCCGCTTTTGAGAAATAAAAGTCACAGTCATAAAAGTTGCTAAATGCAGTGATAAGTCTGCCAATTTGGCAAGAAGTTACCGTTGTTAGCCAACCAAGCAGCGCATTTGGAAGGCCCATCTACGAAACCAGTGAGGCAACTGCTGCTTTTTTATCTGCTTGGAGAGTTTCCATATAGTTATTAGTATGGACCCTCTGCTGGTCGAATGGCTGCATTGTGCCAAAAGTCAAACGAATCACTGTGTTGCCCAATAATTCCCAGGTCCAGAAAAAATCCTGCATGAATCCTCACACCTTAGCTGCATACTTTCAAATAACCTGTACAATCCTTCTTGGATATTCAGAGCTTTATACCATTGCCACAAATGTGGCATGGCAGGGTCCAAAATAAACTTTTAGGCTTACTTCGGTGGGTAGAAGACAAAATTTACCAAACAGTTTGTACTGGCCAAAATAATTTAAAATTCATAACAATAATAATTCAGACTCATAGGCAGTTTTTAATCAGTTGCATAAATAAAGCAGATTATTATTTGATTGAAAGGATTGAAGGAGTCTATACAGACTTAATACAGACACTAAGTCATAAAGAAACAAACAACTTTTTTTACATCGGTGTTTAAGGGACACAATCAGTGGATCATAATCAGTTCAGCTGCATTGAGATGATGTCATCTTCTTGTCTTTGAGTCACTGAATGTACAAAACTTCTATGGAAGTTATTTGGTCACCAGTTTGATGTTGGGAGATCTCACAATAGTTAGATGAACAGCAAGATCTCCATCTCTTGAGGACCAAGCTGTAGGGTGATTTTATTTACCTCATTTTAGAAGTAGGTTAAGTTTGATTTAGGTTGAATTATCCCAATTTTTTATTTTTATTTTTGAGCTCCATTTTTCTTACATGCCACATGGCTTGTCAGACTATGACATTTAATTGCTAGTGTGAAAATTTACCCACATATGACGCTTGTTGGGTGTTAATTTTAGACCTTGCACTGTGCAAAATCTGTACTTGTTTATTAAAAGGCTGAGTGTCCCAGCCCCTCAGTGGAAGTCTGCATCAGGTTAGCGCTGGCCAGGGTTTGACAAAGCATCCGTTTGTGTAGTGTTTGTTTGCAATGAGCTCTGCCTGGTTTTGCATAACTTGTGTTGTGAAGGACTGTCATGTGACACAGGGAGAGGTTGAGGGCGAGAGAGAAACCGAGAGACTAAGCTGAAGAGAGGAAGACAAAGAGCATTTGTCTGTTGCAGTCTTATCTGTTCTTCTCAGAATATTTTGTTAACAAACTTAATCCAGCGCTTGACCACGAATTAGTTGATGTCATGTGGATCTGTTTTAAGTCTTTGGGAGGGGAGGGCAGCCTATCAGAAAACAGCTCAAATTCAAAATGAAACACGTACGCACGCGCACACACACACACACACACACAAAATGGGATGTTCATCACTATTGCAGTGTGTAGTGAGTTTGTGTGTCATCCTGTGTGTTACTGTGTCTGGTGGCTTTTGGACAGAGCCAATGATGTAATCCCTATGACTCCAATGGGTGTGTTCCTTTAGTTTACCCAAACGGATGAGGTGTCATCCCTTTCATGCCGTGCTCTGGGACTGGCTGGCAGAAGGCACTGGCTGCAGTGTCAGGTAGCCGTGCCGCAAAGTCTTGTTTTTCATTATGAGGAACATCATATTTTGTTTATTTTGGGCTAGAGGTATCGATAAGAGTTGTAGTGTTAGTTGCACCCTTCTGGTGTGTATGGGCCCCCACCTTCCACTTTATTCTCTGTTTCTGTTCCCCTTCTCCTCTCTTCCATTCTCTCATTCTTTTCTTTCCTTCTTACTGCAGTCAGGGATGACGCATCAGTATTGCTGTGGAGCTTACAGGAAGTGTAGTTTTGATAGGCCAGTGGAGAGGCAGCACAGTAGCAGCCTCTGACATGCGTTTGCATCGCTGAACCACAGCCAGGGAACACTCGCAGCATTTTGATGACATCAATCGTCCCTCACCCCTCCCCACCCCTCTTGCTGTTGAAACAATCTCTCTCTCTCTCTCTCTCCCCCTCCCTCTCTCTCTCTCTCTCTCTCTCGCATACACACACACACACAAACAGAAAAGAGCAGGCATCAGTAAAAGAACAACAGCTAGCTAGGAAGAGGAGGGGCTGTTCGCGAGCAAATTGGGAGGGAGAGAGCTTGGCAGGGGGAGAATAGCTGACAGTGCTAGCAGGGTAGGACTCACACACACACACAGGAAGAGG
Source organism: Neoniphon sammara (assembly GCA_900302535.1). Taxonomy (NCBI): domain Eukaryota; kingdom Metazoa; phylum Chordata; class Actinopteri; order Holocentriformes; family Holocentridae; genus Neoniphon; species Neoniphon sammara. Next base: position 40,918 of record OMKZ01017974.1, on the reverse strand, counting down.
AGAGGAGAGGGAATATTGCCATGCGTTGTTGAGACTTCTTTCTCGGGTGCTGCTCTACTATTCTTCTCCAGTCAGAAACAAAAGTTCTCCTGCTGTATTCTCCCCTCGGCTCTCTGGATTTCTCGGTGCTAGGATGGGGATGAGGGACTCAGTGGATTGGCAAATGGACATAAGGCATCGTTGTGGAATACTTCTCTAACTAGCCAGGCTATGCTCTCTCTCCTCTCCTCCCGGGGTGGTTTCACTCTCCACTGAACTAGGCGGCAGCAGAAACATACTCACTGCCCTTCTTGGGCCTCTCTGCTCCAAAGCTCACACTGGCTTTTTCGTTTAGGATGCCGCCCTTAACCAGTGCCTGTGGAGGGTAGTACTTAGCTCCAGTCAGGACAGAGGAGCTGCAAGTGTGTGGGGTGTACAGTGTGTGTGTGTGTTTGTTTCTCAGCAGGTATAGGGAGGTTTATTTTCCAGGAGAGTGGAATGTTTGCAATTTGTGAAATGAAAGTAGGAGTTGCCTTGTAAAATTAGTGCCTTTTTGTGAAGCCTAACTTTTAACAGTCGTCATGCTGAGCCTGCAGGATTCGGTCTTCTTTGAGATCAGCATCAAGTCTCTGCTCAAGTCCTGGAGTGGCAGCTGTGAGTACCCTGCCAGGCTTGCACACATGTTTACATACCACACTTGGCCACCACGCTTATCTACCGCACGGAGCCAGCAGGCCCCGTGCAGCATTGAACAAACTTGTATGTGATCCATTCATGGAGATTTCCTATCTCCTCCCTGTAGATGAAAAGTTGTTATTAATGGATTTGTCAGGGTGATTGATTTACTTGATCCAGGTGCCAGGTGTAGCCAGGCTTGTGTGCTGGTAGCAACAAACTTAATACTGTCGTCTACCTTAACTTAAGTCTCCCGTCCTTCACCTGGTCATCACCCTTCTGCTGGCTCCTCTTTGTCCTATAAGGAATGTTTTCCTTGATGGGCATCTGCAGATACAGACACTGATTACACACAGGTGGACTGGAAGTACATTCCTCTCAAGGTTGCTCTTTAGACGCTGTCTGCTCCAGCCTTTGCTTTGCTCTCTCTTTCCATCTTTGCCACTTTTCTTACCATCTAATTCTGTCTCTCTTATTCTCCCCCAGCTGCGCTCAAACACACTCTTCATCCCTCTTTTTTTCCCTCTCACTTTCATAACCCCCCTCTCTCTCATCCTCTGGGACAGCTAATGTTTCCCTACTATTGATCTGTCTTCTGCTCTCCTCCTATTATTAGCTTCCCATATAGCTCATATTCCATCAGACATCAGAAAGTGCCCGTGGAAGGCATATTGTAGTTTAAAATGCACCATTGATATTGCTTCTTCACTTAATGGGTGAAGAAACAAAAAAAGAAATTACATAAAATTACATAATTAATAGTTCTTACATTTTGAACCTTGATTTTAGTTCTCATGAAAACAGTGTGTAAACCTTTGTATAAATCTCAATTTCTTATAAAATGTGTGCCTACTAGGGGAGGGGGCAAAAAATTATTTAGCACAAGATCGCTATTCATTTTCTCACAACAATTATCGATTTCCTGATGCCAGGAAATTTTGGGTCATTCAATATAGTCAAATAAGTTTTATCAGTGTGATGCTTGTTTTGTTGATCTGTACAAGTAATAAGTGGAATTGAGTTCACCAATTTAACTCCCTCAACCTGACTGATCTGCGTCAAAAATCCTGCATCATCTTCCAGGTCTAATAGGTCAATAAGACATGATAATGACACAAACACGACAATAAACATAACTGATGACGCACAGAGACACTCACCACACACTGGACTACATGATAATCACTGCTGGTCAAAGTGGAAGTATCCATAAATCCATCCGGGACATGATGAAAATCTCATCATCTCAGTTTCATGGAGTTTGGGCAGTTTTTCATATCAAAAGTAATCCTGTTTGACGTGCACGCTTTACCCCTAGGTGTAACGCAACAGCTGATACTGCAGGACAAGCTGCTTTCTATGACAATTGTGTGTCAACACACAATTGTCACAATGCAGTTAATAACTGAGTTGTGATTAATTGAGGAATCGTGATAAAATCAAATCGTGAGAGTATTGGTGATTCCCAACCCTTGTGCCTACACTTTTTAATATCCTATTTCATGATAATGATAAATTTTCAAGCCAACTTTATTATAAAGTAGTTGCTTACCTTTGACATTTTCATGTTATTTTGACGTTAATGCAAACCATGCAATCCTGAAGTTGACCAGTTACATTGATTTTATTCCTAAGCAGCCATTAACAGGTAGTTATGAACCATAATAATTTGTTTATGGTTATTCATACTGCATATACTGCATTTCATTGTCTTAGTACTTGTACTCTGTACAATGACAATAAATTTTAATCTGATCTAATCTAATCTACTTCATGATGAGTGTATGGAAAATCCATCCATTTTCTGTACCCGCATACTCCAGTTCAGGGTCATGGGAGGCTGGAGCCTATCCCAGAATGTGGTTGGTGGAAGGCAGGGAAACATCCTGGTCACCAGTCCATCACAGGGCTAACACACACACACACATTTGGAGTCATCAGTTCATCAGAGCTGTGTCTTGGCACTGGGAGGAAACTTATGTAAACGCAGGGAGAACATGCAAGCTCCATACAGAAGGGACCAGGGCCGAGTTTTGAACTCAGGACCCTCTTGCTGGGAGTTGTGCCACTATGCCACCCTGTATGGAAAATCATCCATCAAAATGACTACAGTCAATGCTCTATAGACTTACAGTTTTTGTTTGTCTTTGTTCTGAACCCTCATCCAGGGTCTGTACAGTGAAATGAGGTCATCATTATAAAATCATGTCTGTTGTGACAGTAGAATTAAAGTATGACTAGCAGGGTTACTGACCAAGTCTTTATTTAAAGATGTTACCCAAGGACATTAAATGTCCTCTCCAGTGACCTCACACTTTCAAACAAATATCACAAGCAAATCATTGGTTCAAAATGCAAATTAGGAGTAACAGCTGATTCTTACTTCCTGAAAAAGTCCCAGTACTGTACCCTTACCCTAATTAACTCTCTGCACACCCGAGCTTCAGCTTGACTGGGATTATGGCTGTTACACATAATCTAACATAATTCCTATATTAGTTTTATATTAGATTTAAAGTTTTTCTCAGACACATACTGATGCAAACATGTTTTCCATTATAGTTACAGGATCACCACTATAGGGTGATAGAAACTGATATTTACAACATATTCAGTGTATACCTGAATCTCATCAACAGCGATGGAATGTCAGAGTACCAGACAGAATGTCAGTGAATAATATATACATCATTGACTCACAGTCTTTTTTTTTATGTGGTAGTGCTCACTGGAGACCTGGTTATCTCCCCTCGCAAGATACTCAATTTGCTAATGTTTATGCATTCCAGTCTGTATGCTATACAACATTTAAACTGTATGACTTGGATGCTTAAAGTAGGGAACATGTGAGCCTTTCCTGATGAATATTCAAGTACATGGAGTGTCGTGTACGTAACTCTGAAAATCATGTTAACAAGCACAAAAGTCATGTCCTTGCTTATAAAGTGTACACCAAAACCAAGGGCCAAAATTTATGTACAGGCTTATTGTCAAAGTTAACTAAAGCTTTCAGATGGATACAGTAAAGTAAAAGTACAATATCTCACCCCCCTAAATTATAGTGTTTTTTGAGGTTTTTATGTTTTTTGATGGTGTAAAATTGTTTGTTTACATTGGTTATGCTTGTAAATATTGGATCAAAACAAGCCTACACTGGTTGACAATGACACAAATTGAATATTTTCCATCTGTAAATACTTTTCAATTGTATATGTAAATATACATTGATTTTATACATTAAAAACGTTTTCTTTAAATATTTAGAATGTTATTATATTCTGTAATACAAAGGATCCTTATATTCTTATAATAAGGCTTATATAATTTTAAGTTTGTGTGGTAAATGTGGTAAAAATATGCAACAAACAATTGTTTCTCTCTACAGTTGATTGTATTTACAAGGATCATGTGCACTAATGTAATGAACTTGTGCTTGATCTAAAGTTAATAGTTAATGTTAATACTGTGCTACTAATGTAATGAAATCATCATCCCCTGGACTGTCCTGGACTAGTAACCCTGCCCCTCTCTTCTCTTCCCCTTTCCACTTCTGTCTGAACATCTAACACTAGGCTGGTGTTTATTGTTTTATGTCTTGTGATACTAACGTTTGCTATTATGCAAAATAGCCTGCTCAAACTGCAGGTGATCTAGCCTGTCATCGTGTTCGTTACATCCTGTTCGTTACAGTGTCATTAGTATTGGATAAGCAATCTTTTAGCAAACTAACATTACCTCTGGAAAAAAATATTTTGCTTTTTATCCCTTTTCTGACTGCCTGACGTTTTTTTCATCTTTGTTCTTGGCTCAAAACGAAGCACCGACGCATATGAGCAGCAGTCACCGTTGTGGGATTAACAACACTCGCATCAAGTGGTGCAGGTGCCAGTGTTTGTCTATTTGTTACAGTCATTACTTAAAAAACTGTAAATTTA
>OMKZ01017974.1:0-32805 GCA_900302535.1 Neoniphon sammara | reverse complement strand
AAAAAATAACAAGTTAATTAGCATGTTCATAATGTGGAATGTACTCAGTGTAGCTCTTGCCAGCTTTGAGCTTTTTAGAAGTAGTCTGTCTCTCTTTCTCTCTCTCCCTCTCTCTCTCTCTCTCTCTCTCTCTCTCTCTCTCAGGCACATATATACACACACACACACACACACATACACACACACACACAAATTCAGTATTTTGGAGATTTAAATTTGTGGAGGGAACAGCTTCTTAATGTTATTAAGGCTTTAGGGATGAGCTCTGTCTACTCAGTATTAAGTGTTAAAGACTTAGCTAATTTAGCTGTAAATGTTCTAATTTCGGTGGTGCTGTACATCTATTATATGTATTTAAAATAAATACTTATCGGCTTCAAAAAGTGGCTCCATTGGTTTCAAAGTGTAGCATGATCTTGAAAGACAGGCAATACTGGATAATAAAAAAGCTGGAGTGTGCTTTTCAATACTTCAATTAGTTTGTTTCCAGTGGTCCCACACTATTGCACTGTAGGCTTGATGATAGTTTTACTGTGAATCTAATTTTGTTATTCAATTTTTATCCTGCCTTTTTTCCCCCTCAGTTTTGCCTTGAGAAAAAAACAGTTCGTTAAGTTCCTTGTGTTGAAGGAATTGCCATGAAGTATACAGTTAGCCTTTATATGGACAAGAAAAAAAGATTTTATATGTAAAAAAAAAATAGATAGGCCTTGTTTTCTTTTGTCAACTCTTCCGGTGATGTTTATGATAAGAGCGAGCACAAGAGTGTTGCTCTCAGTCACTGATTGACACTGTATGTGACCCTGCTGCTTTACTCCCTTTGTCTTCCTCTCTAACTTCTGCCCTCTGGCCTCCCTGCAGCCTCTGCACCAGTCAGCAGCAGCGTGAGTAGACGCCGTGCCCCCTCCTCGGTGACTCCCCTCTCGTGGGAGAAACGCAACGTTGCCACCATGTCGAGCATCACCATCGACCCCGAGCTCAAGCCTGGGGAGTTTGTCATCAAAAGTCTGTTTGCTGAGTTTGCTGTGCTGGCTGAGAAGAAGATCGAGGTGGTGATGGCTGAACCGCTGGTGAGTCCACAGTGGTTGCAACACTCGTGTCAGGAAACACATTTCAGGCACATTTCAATCCTGATTCCAGTCACCGTAGCACATTGTCAGAGCTTGTGGTGTTGCCACTTCTTGGTGTCAAGCTAAATATAAACACATCTTCTGTTGTGCTTACCCTACTACTTCTTCTTATTTGCAATTACTTGCCACTACATTCAGCCTATGATTGCACTACTGCAGGCAAAACTGAAACTTTAGGTAGATGTGTAAGGGAAAGAGTAGGAGGGAGATATTCCATTTTTTACATCAGTTACACACATGAGAAAATACTTCAATAGAATTTTGTGCAGCTCTTGTCGAGTGTGTTCTAATTGAATTGGCAAATTTGTTGTTTCTTTCAAAAATGAAAGACTTTGTGATGAAATTTTTTTACCTTCCTCTAAGGAAGAAAAAAGAGGAAGCTCCCGAAATCTTAAAGTTGAACTGCACAAGTCTATTTTTATGTGCAGTCTGCATCAACTTTTCTGCATATATTCAATAGTTTTTCAACTCTAGTATAATATTCATTGTATTACCACTCACAGCCCTTTTAGCTGAACGGGAACCAGTGTGGATTATAGTAGAAATCCTGTGCTAGTCCTGTGGAAGTCCTTTATTCCAGACCTCCAGAGCTCTGTCTCATGGGCACTGTGTGAATCCAGTGTATCCTAATGATGTGCCCACCAATAGATGGCAACTTGGCTGTCTGAGCATGTAGCTGGAGTGGTACATGCATTCATCTTTGTAATAACATTGAAGTGAATGGTAAACAAGTGTGGTGCATGGGTGAGGATTCAAACTCAGCACTTTCTTGCTGGGAAACATTAGAAGCATTAGCCACTATGTCATCTTCCAGGCTCCAAAGCCTGACTAGTGTCTGTGCTAATCTGAAGCTATATTTGAGACATTTTTAACATTTTTGGTCATGTTTAGAATAGGGTACTTGATAATAATTCACACATTTTCTGACAATTGGACAGTCTGTGACTTTTGATCATTTTCCATTTAACTGTTCAAGTTGTGAAGTTCACCGATTAATTGTCTTCATGATTGCTGCCCTTGTTTTTGGCCATCTTTCCTCCCCTTTTCTCACTCCTTCATTTCCGCTGACTGGGCTGTACAGAACAGGATCATGTGGTAACGCTGCACTGTATTCTGGGACCAGTGACTACAGAAGTGTTAGCCACAGTATTTGCAGTGGTGCTTATGTGTTTATTCACTGTGTACTGTAATTAATCTGTTATTAATTACACTTGGAAATTTGATTATTTTATGAAGTCATTAACGGCCACAACTGTAGCCAGGTGCAGGAAATGCATTGCAGATGGAGTGTGATTTTACAGGTTTCCAGTTAACTCATAGCAACACTCCAGAAACCACAGGATAAGACTGTCTCGAGTTGAGAATGTGTGTTCTGCTCTCTCCTTGCTAAGAAAGTTGAATTCGCTAACTTTAATTTGCTTTTGTGTTTTCATTTAGCATAAACATAATTGTCAAAAATTCTAAGTTAAAAAACAAGATAAATAGAGTTTTATTTGTGTTTTTGTTTAAAATAAGAGAATACGTTGGCGAATGTTGGTATTCATGTTACGTTATATACCTTTGTGCGAATGAGTGTGAAGTTTTCTCTTGTTTTTCTCTTGTTGTCTCTCACATCCGTTGCTGAACTAGAGGTTAACCTCAAGTGATTTACAGGTTATGAATTGCTCAAAAAAGTAAGCAACTGTAGCACAAACTACATATGAAAAAATATCGGGATTATCTTTGTACTCAAACTGATCTGAACTGTTCATTTTGAATATTTTGCAAGTAATGCTCCACTGACTTTTGTCAGCTTGTTTCAGTCGAGAATCTTATCTCTCCCTCTCAATATGACCATTTGTCGTTTGGTGTTTGTTTATTGTTGCTCATCTGCTCGCTCTTCACTGTCATGCGGTGGATGTAAACAGACAACTGTGGTCACAGCTATGGCAGAAAATGCCCAGAATACAACACTGGTATGACATCAGTTCCCATTCTCTCTTGTGTTTGTCTAGTGGTGAGGTTCTTGATACAGTTTCCTGGCTGTCTGTTTACATTGGAGATGCTGGCTTGGTAATGACCTCAGGCTTATAGTAGGCTTACCTCACAGTCAGTCAGCTACGACACATCTATAGATCTACAGTGCTCTGCTGTTTCGCCTGCCTACACATCATCTGGCCGGCTGATAGGACTGACATAAATCTTCCGTTGTCAAAGGATCAGCATCTCTTCTGGGTTAGTAAGACACTTTTTCTCTGACTCCTCCCTCTCTCTTTTTGCCCACACAGGAGAAACCCCTGTCCCGATCCCTCCAGAGAGGGGAAGATGCACAATTTGATCAGGTGAGTTCAGCTTTAATAACAATGACAAAGGGGAAATTGTGCATCTCTTTTTGTTTGTGTGCATGCATGTGCACTTTCCATTTCCCAGGACCGATAACACTCCTGTCCCACCTCTGTATGATTGTGTGCAGTAGTTGAATTCCCCAGCTCCACCCAATCAATCCCCCATTCAGTGGCCCGTCTGTCAGCTCATCTCTGGCTGGTGCAGAACTCTATACAATGGGCCTGCCTGCTGCAGAGTGCTTTGTTCAGCACAACACAAAGCCAACGAGGATATGGTGCTATAGATCCAGCTGTCTCCATTGTGAGTGAGGGAGAGAGAGTGGGCAGAGAGAGCAAAAGAGAGAGTGTAGAATCGCTGTGTCATCCTCAGCAGTAAATCAGCATTGGGTGCTGGAGTGTGTCCGCCTGGCGCCGTGAGGGCAGAGGGAGCAGTTACATAACTCTACCGCCTAGCATCCATCATCCAGCACCCTCAGCACACTGCACTGGCCCTTAAACACCACATACACACAGACCTACTTTATGCATTCTGGCCACTTCATCTCACATTTCATCTATTGTCTGAAAGTATAAACACCATAATCTTGACTTGCTAAAATGCTGGTTTCTTGTTTAGTCTTCACCTGTAAGTCATAACATCCTCTCTTGTAAGAATAAAATTGACTGTACAGTGCAACATACAATACACCTATTACACACCATCCTCCAATACTAATACTCTAATACTTTATAATGCAGTACAAGTTTAGCATTTTACTATCTGACGTCATTATAACAAATGTGATCAAAGTGCTGATGAGGTGTTTGGAGGAGAGCCTTTTTGCTGGTTGGTCTTGTGTACACCAGTGCAGAGGGGTGTGTACCTTGGGACAGCTCAATAGTATAGCAGGACCACACTGTGCTCAACATGTCATCCAACACTGCGCTCCCAGTCCTAATCAATAGCTCCAGTATATCACCCACTGGTTGAGGTCACCTCTGGTCCGTACTCACCATATACGCTGCACTCGTTCTAAACGTTTATCCATCTGTGGTGGGCAGCCTTCTCAACAACGTTTATTTAATGAGCTTATTTGAGCTCTGCTGTGCACATCCGTAAACATCGGTATGAATGTGCCATTTAGCCAAAAATGCTCGCTTTCATCTTTAGTCCCTGGCAAAACATAAATGGCTATGTAGGATCAGAAGAAAATACTAGAAGAGAAACACAGGTGCGCACATAGAGGATTGAGCACATCAATATGATAACATCACACACAAAAACCATAATTAGTGTGGAAAAATACTGATGACAAGACAGCATGAATGTAGATACAGAAGTGTATGTAATAGAATATTGAAAGCAGAATATATTTTTTATATTAAAAAACAAGGGTATAGGCAGAGAGCAAGCACAGTGTGTGATGAGCAGTAGTGTAAAAGACAGGACAGCATCTACAAAGCACACAGACCTTGATAAGTACAAGAACGACATGAACAGACAGGTCAAACGGCAGAGTGTTAAATTGGCAAGATGGAAACAAAGAGCAGCCCTAATTTGGTGCTTGCATGTTTGATTTGAGCCAAGATCCTAACTGACCAAAAAAAGACTAGTATGTGTCCAAGTTCTTTGATATCTACTGGCACGGAGCTTCATTCCTGTGAGGCTCTGAATGAAGAGGTGGATTGAGTAAATGCACTTTCCCAAAGTGGGATAATACAGGTCTTGTCTAAAGTACACAGTCTGTTTGTAAGATTGTAATAGCTTCCAAGTAGATTTGATGGTTTGTGACCACATAGTTTAACCAAATGTCAAGTGAGAAATAGTCAGTGACTGCCAGGTCATTCCACATTTGTGTTTAGCGTGACATTTTTGTTCTTCACATAAGGACATGGACTTCCCCCAGACCCTGATCACTGTTGGAAGCAGGCCTCTTGTGGCTGAGCGAGGAATTACAATAACACAAGTGTTTGCTCTTACACAAAGTTCACACTGCCATCAGTATAGTTAATGGATTAGCCACTTTTGATACATTGTGGATCATTTGGATACACAGTGTATATACATTTGGATTAGGAAACACAGAGAAATACAGTTAACAATACATTCTCATTCTATTTTTGGCTTGTATAGCTGTGTTTTATTTTGCTGTCACTGAGGAACTCGTGCCACCTTGTTAACCTATAAACTGTGTCTTTGTCTGAATTCAATATGCTATGATAATCACATAATACAATGTAATATTTCTGCTGAATTAAATTATTTCCTTAGTGCATAAGAAGTCAGCATCAACAATTGAAGCAACTGATCTTCATGCATCTTTAAGTGTTATATTCTTGTACTATCTTAAGTTACAATTATCCAGCATAGGAAAATCCTGCATCACAGTGATCATCTTCTCATTATTCATTTTTGCTACAAGGCAAAACATCTATTTACAGAATTGTCATCATGTTGGTAGGAAAAAGGAATGGCTATAGAAAAATGATTGGCTGTTGATGGCCATGACCGAAAGAAGTTTAGCTTTGGTCAGCCTTTTTTTGTTGTTAAGTTAGCTAATGGCTGGACTGCCTGACTGAGTTTGTCAGGGTGATCGGTTGATCAATAGAGAGAGAGTGGACTTCCAGGGAGTTGTTGACCGAGTTGACTGTAGTCTGAACGAGCCGTGATGGCACACTGCGGTCTCTGAGTTGAGTCTAATGGCAGAAGGTTATTCTTTGCTTTGTGAGAGTATGTCAAGACAGGCAGCTATGTAATAGTAATAGTAACTGTCATTGTTGTAACCAAATTATACTGTGGTTAATTCTTTAAAATATACTGTTATAAAACATACTGTTAGTTGAGCTAAGTGAAGTAGCTACAGCGGTTGGCAGCCCTTGTTAGCCAAAGCAGGCTAACTGGCGCACAAGCTGTTTGGGCAGTTTCCAAGACTGCTTGGCTCTCACTGACTCCATCCCCATCCCTCCCCTCAGTTACTGCAAAACCCCAGTGTGTACAAAACAAAAACAGAGCAAAGAATGGGATGATGGGGCTGCTGTATAAAGACTGTAGATTGGGGCTTTAGATGTGATGGTGTTTTATTTACATAAAATGTTCATTATTTTTTCTTTGAATCGTGCATTTTGTTGGGGTGAGGACTTTGACCCTGATGACTCATTAGTGATTATTAGGAGTGGATTGGCTCTTAATGTTTCCAATGTTGCTTTCCAGTTAATAAGCTCTATGAGCTCAATAGCGGAACACTGTTTGCCCTCCCTGCTGCGCACACTGTTCGACTGGTACCGGCGGCAGAGCGGCACTGAGGATGAGTCTTATGAGTACAGGCCTCGCTCCAGCACCAAGTCCAAAGGGTGAGATACTCATCTCAATTCACTCTCTTCTCTGCTGTCCTCCCTTGCTCCTTGAACAAATAATCTTTGAGTGACTACAGTACAGTTTCACAATGTCTCTCTCTCTTTGCAGAGATGAACAGCATCGGGATAAAGACTACCTATTGGAGCGGAGGGACTTAGCCATAGATTTCATTTTCTGTTTAGTTTCAGTGGAAGTTTTAAAACAGGTGAGCTGTCTGACTCTGCTTTCTTAAGATGTTTTCTTGACAATCTCAATTTAAGACTAGTACAGTAAGGTAACAGTGATTTTTGACCTGCCACGGCCATAAAGCTGGTCCTTAGAGTAATAACATGTAAGACAGGCAAAACTTCACGTGGTGATCCAAACTGGACACCAGCTCACATTTATCCTGTGCAGTTCAGCCTTCCCAGCTCTTATTCAAATCATTTTAGCTCATTCTTCTTTGCATCTGCCCTCTGTGGTGCATTTCAAGGCTGCTCTGAAGCTTGTTCTTGGATCTAGGAAATGTTGGGTTGAGATTACCTTGTGAAATGTTGTCTGGGATCAAAAATATCATTAAGTATGATGTAAGGCACTTGATGTAGCTTAACCTCAGGGTTGTCCAACCAGACATTAGATTTCCAAATGGATTATAGTCTGACAAAGGTCCCCATAAGTTAAGTTTGACATTTGTTGAAGTTTCAATTCACCCTTTTATTGCTGCAAACCTACATTTTAACAAAGATGTCCTCAACTGTCAGTGCTTCTTTAGCCACTCGTAACTAGTGATTTGGAGACCAAGCAACTCGTGAGGGTTGTTTAATTTTTTTCCCTCAACATATCCTCCATACTACAGGAAAGTAATGCAGTAATGTTGGCTAAATTTCTGTGTCCTTAAGGGTGAAACAGTAAACAGACACGATGGCAGCGTACCAACTCCGACTGAGCTCACTTCTTAGCCTATTACAAATCTAACTTCAGCACGGGGTCTAAAGCAGACTGTCCAGATCCAAACCACACATGCTGAGCTGAAAGCCAAACCCCGGAGTCCGGAGCTAAGTTGTCCTTGGCTCTGCTCCTGTAGAGAGGATAATGAATGGTAGCAAAAAGAAAGAATGAGGAGAGTATCAATGCCTCTAATAAGACTAATGATTCCATGTTTGCGTCACAGATTCCTCTTCATCCAGTGCCAGATGCTTTAGTACACGAAGTCCTAAACCTGGCTTTCAAGCACTTTAAACACAAAGAGGGGTAAGGATAAACACAAACACACACACAGATACACCAGCGCAGCAGACTGTTTTGAATAAAAGGCTGCCTGATGAACATCTTCTGTATTGTTGCGCTCACATCAACTGTGGGTTTGGCTCTGCAGTGTGGAGTCAGTTATTTATTTATGGTTATTTGGATAAACTGGCATATGGTTAGTGTGTGTGACTTTATGAGATGTCTGTATCATTAATGTCTTGTTGAGCAACTTGAGTCAAGTTGAAGTGAGCACCCTGCCAAAGGGCTTCTAGTATTGGTGAGAGTCAAATAAATCTGCAGGCCAGGCCAGTCACAACAACTGTCTGAGGGGATTTTCTGTGGTATTTCCAGTGATATTTCACAAGTCTGTTTTTATGAGGAATACCAAAATTGTAGTATAAAAAGATGTCTCGTGGCCTCTTCTTGTGTGTGACTTGTATAACAATTGTTATGAATTCACAGGTACTCTGGCCCCAACACTGGCAATGTGCACATCATCGCAGATCTGTACGCTGAGGTCATCGGAGTCCTCACACAGTCAAAGTAACCGCAACCTTTCCTCTGCTCCTTGGCTCTGGCTCTGACCGCTTGTTTAACGCAGCATAAAAGTTTACAGCCTAGCACATTGACAGCCAGCTTTTAACAAGCTCTCTCAGAGGACTTTTCAATCTGTTTTCTAATAAGTGTAGATTTATGCATCGGTGTGTGTGTGTGTTTGTGGGTGTCCAGGTTTCAGGCAGTGAGGAAGAAGTTCATTACAGAGCTGAAGGAGCTCAGGCAGAAAGAGCAGAGCCCCTACGTGGTCCAGAGCATCATCAGCCTCATCATGGGCATGAAGTTCTTCCGTGTCAAAATGTACCCTGTGGAGGACTTTGAGGCTTCCTTTCAGTTTATGCAGGTAAGTTACAGCGATATCTTCATACTAAAACTCTATTTGTGCTAAATTGTACAACACAAGGCTTTTTACTGCTTCCCTTTTGTTGAAAATCATCAGCTCTCTGTAGCAGTGGCTCATACAGCCAGAGGAGTAACGATTAGATGTGAGGTTACATTGCCAAGAAGTAAGTGTGTGTGTGCGTATGTGTGTGTGTGTGCTGGACTTTGCCAAGACCTGTGAATGGAGCAGTGCCTTTTTCATTAAGCTCTATGCAGCAGTAAAAAGCTCGCTCAGTATGCCCCTCCCTTAACAAAACCCTCCGTTCCCAGTGTGTTAATGAAAGGTGTTGGGTAATGTAATGTGCCTTATGTTCACCACTACCTTTCCATACATGTCTTGGCTTCCCTCCAGATAATGCCTGTCTGTTAAAGCCTGACCAGTACAGGATTTTTGTGTATGATATCAGCATTCAAGAAACAAAATGTATTACCACTTATGGTTTATCTCCTGATAAAGACAACGATGGAATTTTAAAAAATGCTTCAGTCATTCACTCAATCAGATTGTGCCTTCAAAGAATATTTTTGATGACAAGATATTTATGGTAGATTTCTTTTCATATGAGAATGAATTGCTACCTCAATTCATATCACAACTATCGGTACTTTTTTATCATGAATTTAACATTATTAGCAGATAATTGATTTTAGGCCATACAGATATATATGCAGTCATGAGATGTTAGGCTGTACAGATATTTGACCAATACAAAAATGTAGGCATGTCTGCCAGTAAGTCGTCTGCAAATTACTTTATTTGTAAAGCACTTTTGCAAATAAAAATTCACAGTGTCCTTTAGTATTAAGATGATGCAAGCAATAAAAAGCACTGTGACAAAAAAGACAACTTCTGGGGGGGATGCAAACCCTAATTAGTTATTAGTTATGAGATGGACTGATGACGACAGGTTGGGTTAAGATATTACAGACTACTGTAATGTTGATTCTAATCCTGATTTGAATCTGGTCAAGTTGAGGTACTTGAGCTTGATGGTCCGCACAGATGATCCTTTAGCACGAACTATCTGAAGACAGCTGACTCTGGTTGTTTGACCTGACATGATTTTTATTTATTTATTGTTTTTCAAACTTGTTTGATTGTGTCAGGCTCAAGTTGAGACGTGGTACAAGACTCACAGAGACTCAGGCTAGTAACAACCCAACTCATTTAGATCGCTTATCACCAAGAGTCCAAACTCCACTTGCTAGACTCTTGACAGATTGCTACACAATTTCTTTCGGAGGAATAAATCACATATAAAATGGTATAAAATGGCAGCATGCCTGGATCTGTCTGCATAAGTATGCAGTTATAAATAAAGTGAAAAAAGTCGCAACAAAACTGTTCATCCACATTATTCTTACAGTGGTGTTACTTCAAAAAGCATTTGTAATGTCCACTGTAGCTTCTCCGTGAAGGAGCAAGACATGGTAGAACATCTGGATTGTTACTGTATTTACAGTAAGTTGTTTTGGACAAATGGGAAACCACTTGTGAATGATTGGATACTGTATGATCCCTTAGTTTCATGTGATGTTCATCTTTGTCCCATTGTATCACTATCCTCCGCCTGTTTGACTGTGTTTATGTTTGCATGCATCTTTACATGTGTGCCTTGGGTTTCCATAACTTTCCTAGGAGTGCGCCCAGTATTTCCTGGAGGTCAAGGATAAGGACATAAAGCATGCTCTGGCAGGCCTTTTTGTGGAGATCCTCATTCCTGTTGCTGCTGTGAGTAACACTCTGCGCCAGTCTCCCAGTCTTCTTGTGAGCTTTCAAAACAGAGCTAACAGACTATTTCCACTGTTTTGTGCTATATTTAGCTGACCTTCTGAATGTAATCCCTTCACGTTGAGTTTTGCGGGAACTTCTCCCTCCCCTTTAGGCGGTGAAGAATGAAGTCAATGTGCCGTGCCTGAAAAACTTTGTTGAGATGCTGTACCAGACGACCTTTGACCTTAGTTCCAGGAAGAAGCACTCTTTGGTAATGACAGTTTTCCCATCCCAGTTTCTCTCTCCCTCTTTCTCTCTCTCTCACTCTCTCTCTCTCCCACTCCCTCCATCCCCTCCCCCTCTTTATCAGAAATCTCTTGCTCTTTATCTTTACTCTCTCCTCCTCTCTTCCTCACCTTTGCTCTATTCCTCCTGTCTCTCTCCCTCTGCTTTGATGTTGACATTGTTTTCCTCCCCAGGCTCTGTATCCTCTGGTGACGTGCCTGCTGTGTGTTAGTCAGAAGCAGTTCTTCCTCAACAACTGGCACATCTTCCTCCAGAACTGCCTTTCGCACCTGAAGGTACTGTCACTCTGAGCCTTGGCCCCTAATCCAGCCCCAACAACAGTTTTTCCTCCCTAGTCTGAAAGAGTCGCACAAAGACTGTAGTCTTGAGACCAGGGGATATTTTAAGAGGACGTCATACCCAGCTTGACAATGGCTAATTCAGTTTGATCCTCAGGAGTCTTATGACTCTCATGTTACGAAGCTGTAATGAAATTTTGCCACTCTCATCGGCAGTTTAAAGTAACATCAGCACACTTTAACAGAATTCTTGCCAACACCGTCAATCACTCCCACACTGTTGATTACATTGCCATGGCACCAACATTTGTTCAACATGGTAAAAAGAAAATGCATCACAGGTATTATAAGTTTTTGTGTGCTTAATGCCACTGTTGGCAGAAGTTATCTTGTGAAGGGTGTGCTCTGCGGTTCTGTCTAAAGATCATAATGTACTTTCCCTTCTGTGATCAACAACCAGATCTGGACAGGAATAGCACTTGATTTGATAGGGTAATAATGGAGCACATGAAAAATTAACTTCAGTAGGATTATCAGTAGAATTTAGCAGTATGATTTTTTTTTCCATCAAAAATTTCAGGTAAAAATAAACAAAAATAAACAATTATATTCTATCATTAGTGCAGTCACATCTAATTGCATAATATGTTAATTAGATAATCAAACATGTAGTATCTTTAACCACAGTCAGAATATGATATACTGTACCAAATACACTGCATCTTATATATGATGTGTTACGTCAAGTGCTGTTTTGACTCAGGTCTACTAACGACTCCTTGTCTTGTAAACCAATCACAAACTGATCAAGCCAACCCTGTTCTTGTCTTGTACCGCCATGGAGCTAATTCAGCCTGAGGCTTTGCAGTGCTGTGTGACTATGTGACGGACTGACTTACCGACTGCCTCCTCAGTTCTGCATCGATTACCCTTTGTAGAGACTGAGTGTTTGATCCTGTGGTGGACGTACTTCCCTTTGCTTCCTTGTGATTGTGATTCCATATGGTTATGAATGGACATCTGTGATTTAGGTGATCTGGATGCGTTGTTCTCATCGACCATTTTAATTGTCTTCAATTTCCTGTAATTCAAAACTGTAATCATCTTCCTGAGTGGTGATGTAGGCTCTTTGTGTTGGAGTGATGAGTTTCCTGGTCTGTGTGATGGCTCTTGTGTGTAGTGGTGATTCAAAGTGATTTAGAGCTTGCTGTCCAACCTGCTATTTTAACCCTGTGGCTGTTCTTATAGATTCATATTATGAAGACTAATAAACTACCTATATTGTTTATTACAAAGTGATTTGTTTCACAAAAGGGCTGCACAATTGTAGACAACAGTATGTTTTGTTTTTATGTTTTGCTGATTAATAAAATGGAAAACGGTGAATCAGCCTAAAATTACAGAGCAAGCTTTTTCTGCTCAGTATGAATGTGGAAATATTGATTTAGTTCCTAAAAACATTTCATTGTTTGCCATTTGGAGATATTTTCAGTTTCAAACCACATGCTGAAAAACAAGTACTTTTCAGTGTATTTAGTTATTGTGTTAAGTAACATACAGTTGTATACTGTATTTTCAGTTGCATTTTTAAGTTTTCATTATTTTTTTAATCATGGAAGACTTTAGCTGCTGCTACTTTAAGAAATACTGCACTAAAAAAAGTGAAAATGTCTGTTAGGGAGCAAGAGAGCAATAAAATAGTTTTGTTATCTGAAATGTATTAATAAGCATGATGACATATTTAGCAAAACATTGGGGACTGTTCATTTCTGCATAAATTTTGCAGCCCTTCTTTACAGAGTTTGAGCCACACAGGGTTAAAATAAAATAGTTTCCATAGTAATTGTGCTAGACCAGGCAGTGGAACTGAATGGACTGGTGATTTAGTTGAGTGTAGTTGCTTGTTGGTTTTGTAGGTGTAATAGAGGCAAATCATTTCTTGCTGTCTTTCCTGCATATTTCTTAATGCTTTTTTTTTTTGCTCCTCCTATCTGTGTTCCCCTCATCTGCCGTCCTCTTTTTGTGTACATTTTCTGTTTTATGTTTGTCTGATTTACCAGCTAGAGCACACCTTTTAATTTTGTTGTGCTCTTGCATGTTTAAAATTTTAGAATATTTTGCTTATTCTGTGTTAAATTACATATTACATATTCATTATAGTATATTATTGATGGACTGTTACATAACTTTACTAACATGCTACTGATAAGTTCCATCTCATACACTGCGTTTCATTGCAATAAGGTACTGATGACTCGCTTGATGTCATATTGACACACGTAAGGCTACTTGGTCTGCTTATGTCATGTTTGTGTTTTCTGTTACGTTTTGTCTGTAACTTGCATGTTTACCTCCCCAACCCCCCCACACTCTGTGTCTCCTGTCGTTTGATCTCTTTCTCACGTTCACTCGCTCCAGATGCCGTCTAACAACAGCATCCGAAAGCAGATTGAGACGCTGCAGGTGAGTTTGTCAGGTGTCAGTGACCTGCCCACCTCCTTCACAAAGGTCACCTAACCAGGAAGTAGAGGAATAAAGCTCTGCCCTCTTGGCTAATGGGGCAGCGAGATGTTGGGTCCTTATTGTTCTTTTTAATGGCAGCAAGGTTGCTGTACAAGGGGCGCTCTGGTGGCTCACTGTGTGGGGCGTGTATCACGTATTATTACCGCAACAGCACGGGTTCGATTCGCCCTGCGCCCTTTGCTGTATGTAATCCCCTTTCTCTCCCCCTTCCTTCTTTTCTATCTATGCTGTCATTGTCGAATAAACCAGAAATGCCAAAAAATAATTTTCTCAAAAAAAGAGAGTGGTTCTACAAAAGAAGAGTAGAGGACCATGTACGCTAGTTGTAACTTTCCTTTAGGTGTGATGTTGCCTTGTGCTTTCTTGTTTAGCTGCTTTGTCTTTATTAGCACTGGTAGTGAATGGCTTTGCTGTCTTGTGTGTAGTTGCAAGTAGAGTATTATTTGTTTTAATACAGTGGACTTTGACATTCTTGTGAACAGATAAACACACAAACACACATTGAGAGGGTTAGGAAGACCAAAAGTGCAAGAGAAGGTTCATTCATTGAACTACCGAGGAATGTGGTGTTTTTGCAGTCTTTTCCGGCAACACTGCGTGTTTGTTTTTCTGTTGGAGTTGGTCAATACGCTGGCTGCTGTCACACCCTGTTCTCTGGCATCTTTGCGTTCACATCCCCAGCCGACAGGAGGGAGGGTTCACAGCAGTAACCTTGAAAGATTCCTTTGTATCATGCCTGTTTACATTGGAGTGAACATTGTGTTTGCTGTCTCCAGTGTGTGACTTTGCTGTATTACTCCATTGTGAAGTCCCAAATTCAAACTTAATGATACAGTAGCAGTACAATAAGGGCCTGCTAGAATATGGTTACAATCAAACATAGCATAGTTTCTTAAACCATTTTAAACTGTTTTTTGTTTGTTTGTTTGCTTTTTCATATGTCATATAATGTGTTTAATACTTAATTGACCCTTTAGGGAAATCCTCTTTCTGCCAGTTGTAAGCAAAGCAGTAGCAATCAATAGACCATAGGTAGACCTTTTATGTGCATAAATATATTGGTGACTTCTAAGAAGTCTTGCATACACACTAGGACCAGAAACTAGCTCAGTTTTTACATTTGATTTTAATAGTTCTGATCTGACTGGCTCTAGACAGCAGCAGACTGATCCTCTGTAACCTCACAGGTGGGTAGTGAAATTGTAATAATGAAACAGCGTGATCTAAATATTCCCTTTTTGATCCACAGAACAAAGATCCCAAAATGTCCCGTGTGGCGCTGGAGTCGCTCTACAGACTGCTATGGGTCTACATTATCAGGATCAAGTGTGAGAGCAATACTGTCACACAGAGGTCAGTGCCAGGGCCAGCTGCTAACTGGTCCCCACACTATACTCATGCAATCAGACTCTCTGCTTCATTGTCAATGAAAACTGTGGTACAGATAAAATCCATTGTTATTTTGCAATCTGACAATATCCAATGCAAATCATTTTATATGACGGACCTTTCTTGTTCAGGATTGAAGATTGTAGCTAAATTTTCCGTTTCTTCTCCTCCTAGCCGACTACTCAGCATCGTTTCAGCACTTTTCCCCAAAGGCTCCCGCAGCGTGGTGCCCAGGGACACACCCCTCAACATCTTTGTCAAGATCATCCAGTTCATTGCTCAGGTAGGATTGAACCTTAATTGATTTACTTGGATTACTTAGCTGATTACTTACTTTGATTACTTACTTGGATTAATTAGCTGAGTTAAAACGAATCTGTCTGCAAAAGATCTGTCATATAGTAGCTGCTTGTCAGTGATTGTGAGTCTGTTTGCGCATTCTCACAGGAAAGACTGGACTTTGCTATGAAGGAGATTATCTATGACCTCCTGTGTGTGGGAAAATCTCACAAAACCTTCACCATCAATCCAGAGGTAAGAGTATAGATCAGTGTTTTTCAAGCGCTCTCTCACTGTACCTCTGCATTCTCTGTCCTTCCCCACCACACCTCTCACCCTGTCCCTCTTTCTGCCCTGCCAGAGGATGAATATCGGTTTGCGGGCCTTCCTGGTGATTGCTGACAGCCTACAACAAAAGGATGGGGAGCCTCCTATGCCTACAACAGGCGTCATCATGCCCTCTGGCAACACCCTGCGTGTCAAAAAGATCTTCCTCAACACCACCCTCACTGATGAAGAGGCCAAAGTTATAGGTAGGTCTAACACTTGGAGCTTCACTTTTGGCAGAACATGTCAGCACTAGAGATGGAATATGTTTTTGTCTGCTGATATATTAATCCATCTCTACTCAGCGGAGGGAAAAAAAAAGCTCCTGAAATGTGCCTTCGTATGTTGTTTTTCACTGTAATGTGACTGTGTCGGGCGTTTTCAGGCATGTCCCTGTACTACCCACAAGTGAGAAAGGCCTTGGATAACATCCTGCGCCACCTGGACAAGGAAGTGGGCCGCTCAATGAGCATGACGAATGTACAGATGTCCAACAAGGAGCCTGAGGACATGATCACGTCAGTAACCACAATCTGGATCCAGATTGTTACTCCTGTATTACTGTCCATGCCTGTACGTGTTCACCCTGTTCCAGGATCTCATGAGCTGTTTGTTGTGTGACAGGGGGGAGAGGAAGCCGAAGATCGATCTGTTCCGCACATGTGTGGCAGCTATACCTCGACTGATCCCAGATGGCATGAGCAGACAAGACCTAATAGAGCTTCTGGCCAAGTAATCCATTCTTCCTGACTCAACTCCAGACACATCGCTGTACAGTCTAGCTCTGATAAGTGTTCAGCCCTCCACGCCCTCGTTTGATCTCTCCCTCCTCTCTCTCTCCCGTCCCGCAGACTGACCATCCACATGGACGAGGAGCTGCGTGGCCTAGCCTTCACCACCCTGCAGGCCCTGATGGTGGATTTCCCAGAATGGCGTGAGGACGTGCTCTCAGGCTTTGTCTACTTCATTGTGCGAGAGGTGACGGACGTCCACCCGACCTTGTTGGATAACGCTGTCAAAATGCTGCTGCAGCTCATCAGTCAATGGAGGCAGGCAGTGCAGAGCAGCAATAAAAGCCACGAGGCACAGGTTGGTCAAGGAGATCTCAGCTGCGAAAAGCGGCATAGCAGTGGATTCTTGTATTTTGTGCATCAATGTACAGTTTGTGTTTATAACTTATGTTGCCTTCCTGTATCAGGTGTACTGAGACTCTGAATTGTTTTAAGTTTAGTTGCTTTTTTCCCTAGCAGGGGACTGGTCCATCTCTGTCCCTTGAGCGTGCTCCTCTGTTGGGTGTGCTGCATGTGGTGGAGGGCCTGGCGCTGGTGGTGCTCTGTAGCTGCCGCCCTGCCACACGCAGGCTGGCTGTCAACGTCCTGAAGGAGGTCCGGGCCCTGCACACCGCACTGGGCATTGCCAAGGTAAATATACTAGCATCAAACCGCAGTGCATTATTTCAGTGTTGCTGAAGTCTTGAAGAACATCAGCTAAATGTGTATAACTTATCTTTATTCCTGTCCTCGCTCTTACTTTCTGTCTTCCTCTCGTCTTTCAGGGGGATGAGGAATTGGCCATTGATGTGATGGATAGACTAAGTGCATTAGTGTTAGAGAGCTTCATTCATCTCACAGGAGCTGACCAGGTAAAATGACTTGGCTTCTGTTTCACATTCACAAAACACACACTCACACACCCTGAGACTCAGCCTTGCCTACCCCTCCTCTCCCTTGCAGACCAACCTGCTGTACTGTCCCAGTGGGATTGATCTGCAGACGTTGGCAGAGTGGAGCTCTTCTCCCATCAGCCACCAGTTTGACGTGGTGAGCCCCTCGCACATCTGGGTGTTCGCCCACGTTACACAGGGTCAGGACCCCTGGGTCATCAGCCTGTCCAGCTACCTGCGGCAGGAACACCTGCCCAAGCACTGCCCCACTGCTCTCAACTATGCCTGGATGTTTGCCTACACCCGCCTGCAGCTACTGTCTCCACAAGTTGACATCAAGTAAGTTTCCTCAGGCCTTTCTGCCTGTCTCTGTCTGTCTCTGTGTGTTTTTTCCCTGCTGAGAAGCGGGGGCCTAGAAGTCACTGTGTCGGTTAGTCAGCAGTTATGTCTAGATCGGCATATCTCAAAATCTATATGGTGGATCGCCATGAAATTTGGTGACATTCATGTTACCTAGAGGATAAAACCTGGCAATTTTGGTGACCAGTTTCCTCTAGTGCCACCAACAGGCCCAGTGGAGCATCTGCATTTCCAAATAACACTTGTTTTTCTGTCTTCATGTGTTTTTGTTTATAGTCTGCCTTTTATAGGTTCAGGTGATGATGATGCTTGAAACATTTCTGTTACTATGTGCCAGGATGGTATATTGAAGACTTGGCATCAGATTAACTCTCAAAAATACTAGCATGAGGCTGTTGAAACAAGGATACAGGCAGGCAAAAACTGCTTTCAAAGATGTGTGAAGTATGTTTGGCTATGTACAGTATATCATCAGGAACTAGGTTAATTAGGTTGTTTTAAAGCAATATTTTCATATTTTTCAATATGTTCAGACTTTAATAATAGTTTAGTACCACAAATGACGATTAGACAGCATGTCACTAACTCATGACGTCTCCTGGTTGCCCCCCTACAGTAGCCCCATAAATGCCAAGAAGGTGAACAGTCTGAGCAGCAGCAGTGACTCCTACATCGGCCTCTGGAGGAATTACCTGATTCTCTGCTGCAGCTCCGCCTCCTCCTCCCCCTCAACCTCTTCCTCATCATCCTCATCCTCCACTTCGGGCTCCGTCCGCTGCTCCCCGCCTGAGACGCTGGCGTCCACGCCGGACAGCGGCTACAGTTATGATTCAAAGGTCAGGAACAACCCCTACAGGCTGCCATCTGTGCAGGGTTCTCATACAGGTCTGGGAAGTCTTGAAATGTGTAAAAATAGAATTTGGTTATTTCCAGACTTTGAAATGTTTGGAAGTTGAGCAGAAAGTTTGGAATCATATGGGAAAAGTAATGTTCAGTCACAATATACATACAGTTACACACTGTGTGCTTATGGACCCCAAATCTTTAAACCATAGCTTCGTGGCATTCCTGTGTTCTCTCTGCTGGTCTGTAATTGCATAGTAACAAATAATATTGCCATACAAAGCTTTAAGTTTTTTGAATGTTTAAATTCATTATTACTGATAAATTTTGCATTTCTGCGGTAACGATCTTTTATGTGTGTTAATAGATTGTTGGCACTCCGTCCCCCTCCTCCCTGTTCAAACACGTTGTCCCAATGATGCGCTCTGAGAGCATGGACATCACAGAGTCTCTTGTTTTGGGTCTTGGCAGGACCAACCCCGTGGCCTTCAGGTAAACAAGTTCACTTGCCAAGACCTGAGTCAAAAAGAAATGGGTGGAGGATGGATTATGTCCTTTAGAATTTGAAATATACATACATACATACAGTACAAGAATCTTTACATATGTGAATTGTCAGATATTGAAGAATCTTTATCTTCATAAATAACATTCTTTTTCCTGTTCTCCAGAGAGTTGATAGAGGAGCTCAACCCCATCATAAAAGAAGCTTTAGAGAGAAGACCTGAAGTGAGTGCAGCTCATTAATAACATTCACAGTATGCGCAGTTCTTCGATGAGTAGAGAACAGTCTTAACAAACCGCTGTCTTCCCTTTGCAGAACATGAAGCGACGCAGGCGTCGTGACATCCTCAGGGTCCAGCTGGTCCGGATATTTGAGCTGCTGGCCGATGCTGGTGTCATCAGTCAGATGTATGTAGAAAGTGGAAACCAGACCAAATATAGCCAATAAGATTATGATTAGGCATAAACTTGCCCTTTTTATTAATCTGGTTGATAAACACAAGCATATTATTCTTATCCTGTAATCCTTATTTGGTATGAACACAGAGCTAGTGGAGGATTAGATGGGGAGAGCCACTCTCTGAACAGCACGCTGCTGGAGTACGTTGATCTGACCAGGCAGTTGCTTGAGGCCGAAAACGACAAGGACTCTGACACACTGAAGGACATCCGCTGCCACTTCAGTGCACTTGTGGCCAATATCATTCAAAATGTCCCAGGTATCTATAGTACTCACTCACTCACTCACAAATGAATGTCCCTAGACCCTTATTAATTCATAAGATGTGCTTGAGTATGTTTTTTTTAAGGACAAGTTCTATTATTATCATGTTTAACAGTGATTAACATTTGTTACAATCAGTGATGAGTGGACTAAAGTTAAAAAAAAGAAGAAGAAATTAAAAAAAATGAAGTGTCTTATGTATTTGCTCTGTTGGTGGTTTTGTTCAGTACACCAGAGGAGAACCATCTTCCCCCAGCAGTCTCTCAGACACAGTCTGTTCATGCTGTTCAGCCACTGGGCGGGACCCTTCAGCATCATGTTCACCCCTCTGGACCGCTATAGTGACAGAAATATGCAGATCAACCGCCATCAGTACTGTGCACTCAAGGTATAAACACATGTTAAGGTGGTATAAAGGCTGAGAAGTGTTCTATGTACACTGTAGTCATTACATGCATAAAACTAACTACTTTGTTAATCTTCCAGGCCATGTCTGCAGTGTTGTGTTGTGGACCAGTAGCTGATAATGTTGGCCTCTCCTCCGATGGCTACCTCTACAAGTGGCTGGACAACATCCTGGACTCTCATGACAGGAAGGTAAGAGAAGCGCCAGTCTCACCTTATCTTCATGATGACTTTGGTTTAGAGATACCTATTTTCCTTAGGTGGGAAGGTGTGGGTTAAAATTGCTTTTGTTAATTGAGCCAGGAAATGCACTGACACCAATATATATATGGAACACTGAGAATTAATAGGTTAAAAATAAGGGGACACAGGACAGTGAGCAGGGTTCAAGTCCTTATGTAAGCAAGGATCTGCCGTGTCTGAAGAGAATCCCATAATATATAAAATAAAATATTACAAATTTCTCTGTACTAAGGTCTGATACCAAGAGCCATGTGTAACATATGAGAAAAAGCATCTTGAATTATGCTTTTGTTGTTTTACCCACAGTGGGCTAGTAGGTCCTTAGTACCAGAGGAAGTAATGAAATGGATCAATACACTGTTTGTCTTTACTGAAGTCTCTTACTTTGAATTGATAATGGCTGTTTTCTATTGGCTGAGGCCCTAGTACTGACAAATAGTCTGTTGTCCCCTCCAGGTTCACCAGCTGGGCTGTGAGGCGGTGATGCTGTTGCTGGAGTTGAATCCAGACCAGAGCAACCTCATGTTCTGGGCCGTGGACCGCTGCTACACCGGCTCCCGTCGCGTGGCTGCCGGCTGCTTCAGGGCCATCGCTAATGTCTTTCACAACAGGTACTTCATAATCCCCGCTTGAATCTCTTCTTGTTTTGTGTGTGTGTGTGTGTGTTTGTTGGTCTCTGTGGAACCAGTTAATTCTGACTTGAATACTCCCTGGCTGTGATGTTTTTTTTTTTTAGGGATTACCAGTTCGACACTGTGGTGCTGCTGAACTTGATACTGTTCAAGGCGGCTGACTCTTCCAGGGATATCTACGAGGTGGCCATGCAGCTACTGCAGGTCAGAATTTCCTTCTCAGATTCACATCAAAAGTTGACTCTCACATCTACACAGAACACCAGTACTCAAATCTGTGGGTATGGGTTGGTTTTACTGTGGCTCAATTTGCCTTTAGATATACTTCTGATGTTTCTCTGTGTGAACCTCAGATCTTGGAACCCAAGCTCTTCCGTTATGCCCACAAACTGGAAATCCAGCGGACAGATGGGATCTTGACTCCTCCCTCGCCGCTGCCACACCTCTACTCTGTGTCCTACTACCAGCTGTCTGAGGAGCTGGCAAGGACGTACCCAGAGCTCACTCTGCCCATCTTCTCAGGTTTGCTACGTTACAGTTACACACAGCTACTGTTGGGAAGCTGTCCATCTATGATTTGGAAGTTATCAGGTTCACTCTCTTGTGACAGCAGTTATCTGCCCTTGGTGTGTTTCTGTGCAAGACACTAGGGCACAGATTTACTAAACATTTGCATGAGGAAGATTGCATACTCCTACCCATATCGTCAAAATGGCCAAATCAGAAAGCTATGCTTTTCACTAACTGTGCACAAAAGCTTGCCTAATAGCACTGATCAAAAAATGATGCTCCGCACTATGTAATGTTTTCTGCTTGTCATGGTCAAATATATGTACTTCATATACAAAACAATATTTTTAGTGCAGACATGCAAATCCTAATTGTACCAAATTCACCAACACCTTACAACAGCTTACCCAAATTATTGTGGTACATATTAGATCCTTTGAAAGGTGTGGGAAAGACTGCACAAATATTTTGGCCATTCAGAATGGCTGCTGTCATTACAGCAAGATATAGTTATTGCCAGTAAGTCAGGCAAGCAAAGGAGAGGTTATTCAGTCCTAGATATCTAGATATCAAATCAGATCAGAGAATGCTCCAATTGTAAAGGGCTTTAGTTTTTAAGGGTGCCCGCTTTGCTGGATTAGTATTAAGGCTTCAGAAGTATGCAGTATGCACTTGTGAATTGTCATTGAGGGAGTTAATTGCTTTTGTAGTTTTCTATTTGAGGTCTTGTACGCACCACTACTTGATGTGGATAATTTTCTTGGTGGTACAGATTGCCTTTGCAGTGCAGTGTTGGTGAATCTGGGACTGAATCTCTACTAACTTCATGGGCATTGCTCTATATTAGAGCCTGTGCTCTGTCTGCGCCTCGCAAACCTCCTTTCTGTAGAGGGGAGCAAGTGAAAAGCGCCTTTTTACCTTGGAGAATCAAGATTTAGTATTTTCTTACACCTGTGCATAATGTAGCAAGAAGTTCCAAGAGGCCTGGTGTCGGAATGTAATCTGTCTCTGCCTTAAAATTAAAATGAAAAGCTTTTGTAATGGCTTGGAGTCAGCTGTCTTATAGTCTGACTGTCTCAATGGCATTGTCCTCACTGCAGAGGTGAGCCAGCGTATCCAGACAGCGCACCCTGGTGGTCGCCAGGTAATGCTGCACTACCTCCTGCCTTGGATGAACAATGTGGAGCTGGTGGATTTCAAGCCATCAGCACGGCGGCCAGAAGACTCCGGCTGTGGCGAGGAAGATGAGGACGCACACGACCGGGAGATGATGATGGTCAACAGCCGGCGGTGGCTCCGTGGAGAGGGCTGGGGCTCGCCTCACGCCACCACCATGGTGCTTAACAACCTCATGTTCATGACGGCTAAGGTGAGACAGCCGGTGGAGAACACAAACTTGAACATACTCACATTTAGATCAACAAAAGTGTCGTGTGAATTGTGATTAAGATAAGTGATTGATCAGTGATCTTTGTATTACAGTACGGGGATGAGTTTGCTTGGTCGGAGATAGAGAATGTATGGACCACGTTAGCAGACAGCTGGCCAAAGAACCTCAAAATTATCCTGCACTTCCTCATCAGCATGTCAGGAGTCAGCAGTGACCCCAGCCTCCTGCCCTATGTAAGTCACAGCATATTTACATCCTTCAGCGTATCTTTTGCATCCCAAAAGCGCCGTGTCTGCTGGGTGTCATTTTAAGGATTGTTACTTGTTTGTTGGCAGGTGAAGCGAGTGGTGGTTTACTTGGGCAGAGATAAGACTATGCAGCTGTTGGAGGAGTTGATGTGTGAGCTGGAGTTGACTGATCCTGTTAGCTCAGCTGTCACTCACATGGACAACCCTCCCTATTACCGCATCACCTCCAGTTACAAGATCCCCTCAGTCACCTCAGGTTAGTGAGCAGTCTAAATGCAGAGTTCACGGCTTGGTCCATGTTGCCAATGAATTGTGTTGTCATTCTTATACGATCAATTTTTTTTGTGTCCGCTCTTTCAGGAACAACCTCCAGCAGCAATACCATGGTGCCAGGAAATGATGGTCATCATGACAGCAAGATCAAAGACTCTAACATGGAGGACAGGTAGGAGGTCAAACTTAGTCCTCTTTTCCTCATGTCAGACAGGAAAAATAATGCATTGAAAGGGACATGAAGTAATCCATGACATTTAGTGAGTTTTCTTCTTCACCTCATTACTCATTACCTTTTTCATAAACATACGCTGTTCACTGTTGTAGGCCGTTTGCTGGTGTATTAATATGGCTTGACCCTATCTTGCAGCAAAAACTCATTTAAAATTCATTTAGGATCTTCCATTTGTGTGTGTTTTGATTTTAAAAAAAATTAGACCACTTATAACTAGGAACATACTTGAAAACTGCTTGATTTTGTCACAATTAGAATTCATACAGATGAGAGGCTTTAAGCATTATGAGACTGCTTTAAATTCATGATTTTTTACAATAGCAGTTGTTTGCACTAGCTGTCACTTGTTAGGCGTTGTCATAAAACATCTCTACACTGGCACTATTTTTTAATACAAGTGTGTCTGCTCCACAGTTACACTCACCTGGATATCTACAGTGGTCTGAACAGTAACCTGAACCGCCAGCACCACCGTCTGGAATCTCGCTACAGTAGCAGCTCCGGAGGTTCCTACGAAGAGGAGAAGAGTAGGGACTAACACTTTTTCTGCTATGTCATTCCACTGTCCACTGCACTGTAATCAGAACTGTTGCAGCATCTCTTTGAATCCTCTCTCTCTGTGGCAGGTGACTCCATGCCACTTTATGCTAACTGGCGATTGAAAGTGATGGACCACAACCGGCCAGAGCCCCTCCCCTTCCCTCCTACAGGGGGCTGCTGGTCTCCTCTGGTGGACTACTTGCCAGAGACCAATACCCCTGCTGTACCACTCCACAGGTTTGCCATTCACCATTCACCATCTTCAAAGCTGTTTCACACCAATGTGACACAAAATCAACATGGATATGGGAACTGTACACACTAATCACAATTAACATCAATTTTCACATTCTTTATTGAATTTATTGTATTTTTAAAGATGTAATTCCACAAAAGGCAAAGTGGATACAGATTTTTGTTTGTTTGTTTGATTGTTTGTTTTCTTGCCATGCAAAAGGTCCTCATGAAAGAATTTTTTTTTTTTTAAAGTTCTGTGTGAAAAATCTGCATGGAAATTCATACTCAGTGTGATAAAGCTTTAACACTCTCTCTGTGTGATACAATCTAGTTGTCTTTTTTAACTGAGCCCACTTTTTCTCTTTTTCAGATGTAACATTGCTGTCATCCTATTGACAGACCTCATAGTGGACCATGGGGTCAAAGTGGAGTGGAGCGCCTACCTGCACCTCTTACTTCATGCCATTTTTATAGGTAGTTAATCCCTGGTTCTTCCATTTTCTTTGTATCTGCCAAGCACAATGTATTTTTCTGCGATGAATCCTGTGTCAAGCACTGTGATATCCACTACCAATTAAGCTATTTCAAAAGTGCATTTACTAGAGACATGAGTTTGATTGATCCCTTCAACTGCATTACGCCTCTGCCTGTTAAAGTCACATTGTCTGATCTCTGTGCTATTTTATGTCTCCCTCCAGGGTTTGATCACCAGCACCCTGAGGTCTATGAACACTGTAAACGCCTACTGCTTCACCTGCTGGTTGTCCAGGGAGCAAACAGCAGCGTCCAGTCCCTGGCGATGGTGCTCCTACGCAACAGAGAGTACAATGACCCCAGGGTCCTGACTGTGAAGCCAGTAGCTCAGGAGTTCAACCTCACAGGTCAGTCTGCTTTGAAGCTCAGTAACAAAGAGAATAGGGAAGTAGTGAGTAGGAAGTAGGAAGTTGTTTAACTGGAAGAACCCTGGTCAAAGGCCGGTATCTGCCCTGTGAGCGAGCATCTGTCCTGCTGGTTTGTTTGAGCAAGATATTGAATCACAACTCCAGCTCCAGAGCTGCTCTTATGTAGGTGACCCTGAGCCCTGAACTCGCTGTAGAGGGAGGACAAGCAAAAACGAATTTTGCAGTGAGGATCAATAAAGCATCACACATATCAACCTGGTTTTTATTTGTATTGCCAGAGAAGATCACTTGGTGGCAGCAAAGTTCCAGCCCTGTGTGGGCAGGTTTCCCTTTCAAAGAATGTGTAATTGTATGTTTTTTCTTTTATTTATTTAACCTTTATTTAACAAAGTAGTCCCTTTGGGAAGAAAAATCTTACATAAGAGTTGCAGACCAACAACACACAACAATGTATAAAACTAAAGAAACAGTGAGTCACTTTAAAGACTGAACAAAGTAAAAAAAATCTTCAAAGACAATTTAAGACACTTCTTTATACTGGGTCTGTCTCAAGATCAGTTTAAATTCACTAAGCCCAGCTTTTTCAGTTTTGAATAATTTTAGAGGGAACAGTTCTTCTATTTACTCGCTCAGCTTGACATGCAGTCTGATATGTCTCTGTCGTTTGTTCATGTAGGAGTGCAGGACTTCTTACCAGAGTATCAGCCATCACCCATGACAGACTCAGGCCTCAGCTCCAGCTCCACCTCCTCAAGTATTAGTCTGGGAGCAGGAGCAACAGCTCTGTCCCACCTCTCCCCCACACTCCTCAATGAGGTAGATGTTAGTGCTGAGCAGGACGAGAAGGTGAAAGCCCTCATCGAGTTTGTCACCTCAAGGTGAGAAGACCATACTTCACCAAGAGAGTGTTTCCCTGAGCATTTAACTTCCACTTACCTAGTTGTTACTAACTTTGCTTGGTGTGTAGTTCACTGTTAACCATGTTAAATCATCTGTCTTTTACCATGACTAAGTTACTCATTCCATTCATGTATTTGCTTTCATGCTTCCAGCAAAGTCTGAACGGATTGGGTATTTTCACATTGCATGGGTTTGAGTTTGGGGTTGTATGCTAATAATACATTGTGGTTACTTTTCTGACTGGTGTGATGATCAGCATATAATGAGGTGTGGTGTAATGACATGATATTTGTGACAAGTCACTATGCCTGACATTTGTTTGCGCTTGCCTTGTAGAAAGCGTGGCCCGCTGTGGAACCACGAGGATGTGTCTCCAAAGAACCCCAACATTAAGAGTGCAGACCAGCTGAGTGTTTTCCTCAGACATGTAGTGACTGTTTTCAAACAGTCCCAATCAGGTCAGTATGATCTGTAGTTTTCTTACTAACCTAAATTTACTAATTTGAACTTTTATTACGTTATGCTTTGGCATGGGCATTGATCATTTATGTGTACCCTCATCGCTTCAGGTTTCCAGCTGGAGTCATTGCTGAGCGAAGTTGCCCTACAAACGGCTCTGTCCTGTTCTTCTCGTCACTACGCTGGCCGCTCCTTCCAGATTTTCAGGGCACTCAAACAACCTCTGACCGCTGCCACACTGTCTGACATTCTGTCTCGGCTGGTAGAGACTGTAGGAGACCCAGGAGAGGAGGCTCAGGTCAGATTATAACAAAAATTAAAAGGTCTTGTCTTGTGTTATTCTTGTCATATTATACTGAACATTAGAGGGGAATTACTGAAATGTAGTGTTTTAAATTCATTCAGCTCAACAAGACAATGTCTCTTTCACTTTGAAATTAAATGAAATACATCAAAAATTTATTATCTGACTGTATTGCTTAACTTACTCACAAATGACAGTTACAGTTGCATTTAAAGTGCAAATGTTCATATGTCATGATGCAAATAACAAAGTAAGAGATAATACAGCAACTACCGGAACTGAGCCTGGAATGGGCCCTGTAGCGACTTCTCAAAAATTACCCACATCCCCTGTTTGTGCAAGAGATATTACAGTTCATATGTGTAATAGAGATTAAAAAGTTGTTAGATGATTTGTTGAATAGAGATTAAAAAGCTGTTTCAACTGCAAAGAAGAGCTATAGAGACGTAATCCACTGTTAGCTTGACCCATGCTTGTTAAACAATTTTTCTGTCTTTCAAACATCTCAAGGATCCCAGACTGTTATTTGCTGTCTGACTTGCTGACCTCTGTTGTTTTCTGTCTGTAGGGCTTTGTTATTGAACTGCTGCTGACACTAGAGTCAGGCATCGACACGCTAGCAGACACAGTCAAAAACTACGACCTCCTTAATGCATTATCACAGTAAGTCTTCTTAATAAGAAGCTCTTCATTTCCATCTGATATGTGTATTAAACCTCTCACTTACCAAACGTTCTGTTGTGTTACAGGACCTCCACCCATGATCACCTGTTGGGGCCAAAGTTTGCCAGCAACAGGAAAAGTACAGGTCAGCTGAACCTGAACAGTGGTGGTCTTTTCCATTATGTCCATAGTCATCCTCGCAGCAACTCACTTCGTGCCAGCCTGATGGGTGAAAGAAAAATTGACCGGAGAAGGAGTAACACCCTGGACATTGCTGACCGACTTGGGGGTAGCCATGGAAACCTTGCACGCACGCGGAGCTTGTCATCTTTACGGGAGAGTGGAGGAGGGGGTCTGGGAGGGGAGGCCGTCCCACCTGTAGACCCCGCAAACCTGATGGCCACAGTATTCTGGATTGCAGCCTCACTGCTTGAGTCAGACTATGAGTTTGAGTATCTGCTGGCCCTGCGGTTACTCAACAAGCTGCTGGGCCAGCTGCCTCTGGACAGGGCAGACAGCAGAGAGCGTCTGGAGAGGGTCCAGGCCAAGCTGAAGTGGTACAGCTTCCCAGGACTCTTGCAACTCTTCCTGAAGGGTTTCACCTCTGCCTCCACCCAGGAGCTAACCATCCACCTGCTCAGCAAGCTCATCAGTGTGTCCAGACACACACTGGTCGACCCATCGCAAGTGGCAGGTAAAAGCTTACGGCACACTGCAGGCTTGATTATTGATTCTTTGAATTAGTAAGCTTTCAGAATTCAAAATAATAATAATCTTGATCACCAATAACCATGATCTGGTAGCCTGTTGATTGATAGATTGGTCTGGAAAAAGTCAGGAATTTTGAAATTGAAACAATTCAGTTCATCTGTCATAGATCCTTTCAGTTGAGTGAGAAGTTCAAGTTTATAAGAGCTTAATTTCACTAGACATACTTGTGTGCTTTCTCAATAGTCTGTGTAATTATTCTGAAAAATATGCATGAACATTCAAATTGGCTGGGAATAAGAATTATGCAAATGTCTCAATTTTATAGATTTTAAATGCTCAAATAGCTTATGTGTTAGGACACTGTTGCATTTGATTATGATTGCGTTATTAATGTAGTCTATCAACATTTAATATTGTGCCACTGCATTTTCTGATTGCCTGAAAGCAAAGCAGAACGAAACAAAAACAATGAATAAAACAATGAACTTGTCATATTGAATGGCTGAATCTGAATCAACTGAAGAAATTTGGGTCGGTCACAGCTTTAATAATAACCCTGATACCATCTGCTCAGTCCACAGCTTACCATTGCAGTAAACAAGAAATGATGATTTATTTACTTAGATATTTTTTTTTTGTTAATAACGAGACGCTTTCTCATATTGGTATTGTTCTTGGTGTTTGTCTGCAGGTTTCCCTTTGAACATCCTGTGCCTCTTACCACACCTCATCCAGCACTTTGACAGCCCCACTCCCTTCTGTAAGGAGACGGCTGACAAGATAGCCAAGGTCTGTGCAGATGAGAAGTCGGCCACGCTCTCAAACCTGGCCCACATGATGAGCCTGTACAGCACACACAGCTACTCACGCGACTGCACCAACTGGATCAATGTGGTCTGTCGCTACCTCCATGATGCCTTCGCTGAGATCACCTTCAACCTGGTCACTTACTTGGCTGAGGTAAGCAGCAGCAGTCTGGGTCTGCATGATGATCAGATTTACACCACATAATGTTGGTGTTAGTCAACAGGGAATCTTCCGCATATGGAAAGATGAAATCAGTATTTTCCACATCTCTCCTATTCATTTACTCGTTGTCCATACCTTTTCTCATTGCCTCTCAGTTGCTGGAGAAGGGCCTTCCCAGCATGCAGCAGTCCTTGCTGCAGATCATCTACAGCCTGCTGAGTCACATTGACCTATCAGCTGCCCCTGTTAAACAGTTCAACCTGGAGATCATGAAAATCATCGGCAAATATGTTCAGGTGAGCTTTCATCTCCCTCCATAGCATTTTGCTCAACAGCAACACCTCTTTCACCTCTTTCTGACAACTCCCACATTGAAATGAGCAGATAGATGCGCAGTAATATTTCTTTTATGACAGAAATTGCTGCACTGTATGTCTCTTCACTAGGCATAGCCTTGTTATCTGGGTGGGTGGATGTACATGTGTGAATGCAGGAGTACCCTGGTCTGTAAAGAGTGACACACTTCAAATAAAGAATGAATAACATATTTAACAGGGTCATGATTTACAGGCCTTTTGAATGTAGCCACAGCTGCTTATTGGAGCCTTTTACCAGCCCAGACCCAGGGCACTGTATGCTTCTCACTCACAACTGTATCTGACAGCCATCCTACCCCTTACTGCCTCAGGCTGATTCTTTACTCACTCACTGTCACACTCGCCAGTGTAGCCTTTTGTAAGAGTGCATTGGTATATGTGTTTCTGTGCATGTGCATGTGCCTGTGCGTGCACAGTTATTGTGCACTGTGAGCGGTCTGTGTGGACTTCTTTTCAGATTTCCTGAGACTAACATAGGTCTGTTATACTATAGAATACAATACAGCATCAAAATGGCCTCATAGATGCAATCTCTGGCT
The DNA here is from genome assembly GCA_900302535.1 of Neoniphon sammara. Classification (NCBI taxonomy): domain Eukaryota; kingdom Metazoa; phylum Chordata; class Actinopteri; order Holocentriformes; family Holocentridae; genus Neoniphon; species Neoniphon sammara. The sequence goes on along the minus strand of OMKZ01017974.1, from coordinate 2,407 downwards.
GCTGTGGGTTGTTGGTTCTTTGGCTGTCTGAATAAAAACATGTCCACTCACACTTGCAAATTATCCAGAAACACCTACACAGTCTATTATCTCACAATGCAACCACTGTATTTGTGATTTATAGAGCCCATACTGGAAGGAGGCCCAGTACATTCTGAAGTTGGTGGTGTCTCGCTCAGCCAGCCTTGTTGTCCCAGACGAAGTGCAGCGCTCCTACAGTGCAGAGTCGTCCGGCTCACCAGAGATTGCCTTCACGCGCATATTCAACAACTCTTCTAAGGAGCTGCCTGGCAAGACCCTGGACTTCCACTTTGACATCTCAGAGGTCAGCACCTTCTGCTTCTGCATCTATTCCCATTCACTTTTTAACTTGTTTTTTTTCTCACTCCAACGATGAGCTTTGTGTTTGCTTACTGTCATGATTTGACTCCACAGACACCCATCATAGGGCACAAGTACGGTGACCAGCGAAGTGCAGCGGGGCGGAATGGGAAGCCGCAGGTGATCGCTGTAACGAGGAGCACCTCCTCCACATCATCTGGCTCCAACTCCAACGGCCTGGTGCCGGTCAGCTGGAAGAGGCCTCAGCTCTCTCAGGTGTCTACTCAGGCAACCACACAGCATTTGATCCTGTATAAAAAAAGTATTCGTGCTCTGAATGCAGCACCAACTCAGTTTGAAAGCTTTTCTCATCCTGTTTACGTGTTCGTGTTGCAGAGAAGAACCAGAGAGAAGCTGATGAATGTCCTGTCTCTATGTGGTCCAGAGTCTGGCATTCCCAAAAATCCATCTGTAAGACTCCTCTCCTACTCTAAAGCCTCTGACAAGGTCTCTGTAAATTCACTGCTAAGAACATAAAGCTGTTGCAGCTATTGTTTTTTATGGATATACTATACAAAGAGTGTGTTTTACTATATGGCAACAAGGAAACTCTTTTCTTCCCTGTATGTGCAGGTGGTATTCTCATCTAATGAGGATCTGGACTCTGCGGACCAGCAGACCAGCCTGATTCCGACGGTAGAGGAAGTGGTTAGGGAGGAGGACGTGCAGGGAGAAGATGCAGGCAGTGAGCAGCAGTTTGGCGTCTTCAAGGACTTTGACTTCCTGGATGTGGAACTGGAGGACGCTGAGGTGAGAGTTAGTCTTCAGGTGGAGACACTTTCACAAGTGTCCAATCCACTTAAGATGTATGTACTTTTATACACTAACACATAGAGCAGGGTTTCTACACAGGTCTGGCAAGTTTGGTGATGTATGCAAAAGTATTTGGTAAAGTCAGGGTTTTAAAAAGACAGGAAATTGCACAAAAAACAAGGTATGGATTATGCCTTTCAGTCCCAGAATACATGTAACCACACATTCGTGATTTTTTGAGCTGCTGTCATCTCATGTTAAGGTATTTGCTCTTGTCAGTCATCTGTATAGAGTAGCTAATACATAGTGGGAAATGTGACTATTAGCATAATGGTTTTGAACACTGATTGAAATTGTCAAATCCAGTCAAGAAATTAAGCTGTGGAAGAAATCTGAAATTTTTAAATCAAAACTATGTGCGAAGCATACAAACATCATTTATGTTCACTTCAGTGTCTATCACTGCCCTCTACAGTTGTGAAATCAAAACAACTGTGTCATCACAGATTGACAACAATGTGGTCTTGTTTTCTTGTGCGTCATAACTGGTTAGTGTGCCATTTGTCTGAGTGTTGTGGTAAATTGTCCCAATGTTCTGTAACTGTCCTTAGTCGTCTAACACACTTATTCCTTTTCTTCTCTTGCCACAAGGAGTTGCAGGTAAGTCTGTGGGCCAGTCAGCATCCTAGAGCTGCCATTCCCTCCAGTGCCCTGCTGTCTGTGGCGATTGTTTTTTTTTGTTTTTTGTCCCTTTTAAAAATCATTTGTGTTGTCTCCCAGTGAAGTGCTGTATTGCTTTTGATTAGAAAATCATGATGTTGTGGTGCTTTGATCATCAACCCTGTATTTTTTTAGGATCCTATTTAGAACTTTGCATCCCATCCTAAAATGTTCATACTAGAAGATGGTAAATGAGTGTGGAAATCATCTCACCCACTCATGCACATCGGTGCTTGTAGATGTTTGTTGTTTATTTTTGTCTTTATTTTTAAGTTGTGGAATGTAAATGTATATATTTGTCCTGTGCTTTGTTTCTCTGTACTCTTGTGAGACCTGCCCCGTACCTCACCGTTTTTTTTCTGCGCTGTGTCTGACTGGTGTTTTCTTGGCTGGCCTGCAGGGGGAGAGCATGGACAACTTCAACTGGGGTGTGCGACGCCGCTCCCTGGACAGCATGGACAAAGGGGACACGCCGTCTCTGCAGGAGTGCCAGTACACGGGCAGCACGCCCAGCCTCAACCTCACCAACCAGGAGGACACGGACGAGTCGTCT
>OMKZ01017973.1:0-28058 GCA_900302535.1 Neoniphon sammara | reverse complement strand
AGTGGCGGGGGTCTTTATTTAGCTGCAGAAGATACCAAGCCTTTATTGGAGGCAGGCTTTTATTTGGGAGAGGCCTTTATTTCTAACTCCCTCTGTTTGATAAGTATATTTGCTCATCTTTTAGTATGAAGACTCCTTTTTTGTGATATACTTTTATACTATTTTTGGACCGGAATTGACCCTCTTTCAGTCAATTTTTTTCTCCCCTCTCTCGTTTTTTCTTCTTGTTTTATCCCCAGCCATTGACTGCAACTCATTCCAAATGTATTGCACGCTAAGAATGGAATATACCTACATGGTCCAGCCACATACTAAGTTTTGACCTAATCTTGTTACATTACATTTTTACATTTTGACACATTTCTATCAGGTGCTACAGCATTCAAGTGCAAAAAAGTGAGGTTAAAAGCAGTAGATATTTCATGCAATTAGCCTGTCAGCATTCCTAACCAACCAAAAACTGAAAAAGTGGTTTTAAAAAGGAGCAAATATTTAAGTTCCTTAGTCCATGAGTGGTACTACCAAGACTAAATTAAACAAAAACAGAGGCAATGCTGTTGCAACACACTCTTTCTTACAAAATTAAACTAAGCTTAAATCATTATTAAGCAGCAGTTGTTTCAGTCTCCTTCACCATAATGAGCACAAGTAGGTATACTAAACTTTGTAAAATAGTGGTCTTAAAAGGCAGCACTTGTTCCTGCTAGTAGCTTAAGTAATCTAAAAAACATCTAAAACATAAAATGCTTGAGTCTCTTAGTCTATTACCAGTGTCACTGTCACTTTTTTGCACTTGAGAACAATTTGATCATTTTTGTACCATTAAAATAAAACATTCATCTCAGCATATAGACTGGCTTAGTGAGGCAGTTTTACCCTGACTACAGCAGTGGGATCACTTTACCCTGATCCTTGTTTTGTTGTTCAACCAGCGCACCAAAGGTAAACTTGAATTTTTACTCTTTATTCCTGACTTTAATTACTGCACATCTCCAACTGAGGCCAACAGTGTGCAAATTTCAGTGGAACACTGGCCTCATGGGCCATCTGACACTCATTCCTCCCTGCTTCTGCCAGGATAGGTGGACATTTTGAAACCGTCAACCCTTGCTTGTAATTCCTCATCTTTTGAACTAAGATGAAGGCCTAGTACCTTTTAAAGACAGTGGTAGGTAACACAGAGAGAGAGAGAAAAAATCAAAGCATCACAAAAAAAAAAGGGGAGCCCAGATGAAAGGTTTGGTTCATCACGGAATGGCAGAGGGAAGCAACGTTAATTAGGGAGATGTGTCTGAAGACCTGAGTGCCTTTCAGGACTTCCCTCTGCTTCCTTGTGGATGCCAGTCTCTTGAGCAGATGTCCTGTGCCTTTTGGGAGGCTGCCAAATCCTGTGGGAATAACTGAAATGTTTAGGGTGTGATTGAGTCCCCTGCACAATGCACACATACTGTACACACACACACACACACACACACACACACACTGCATAGTCCTGCTGAGAATGCAGCATCCCAATGTGTACAGCAAATAAGATAAGATAAAACTATATTGATACCCATGGGGAAATGGGGTCATAGCAGCAGCAAAGGTAATAGGATATAGGAGGTGGAAATGCATATGCACATTAAACAACAACAACAACAACAACAAAACCATGACAACAATAAAAATAAAGCATGAGCAATTTTTGGGTTATATTATATTGAGCTGACAATTCCAGTACATGTTAAATAGACTGTATGAGTGGGAAATAAGTGAAAGATAAGCATGTACAAACACATAATTATAAACAACAAAGAAATATAACATTATTACGCAACACATTCACAAAATTAACATTATGTTCCATTTCCATGTTTTTGTATTATGGTCTGTGTGGCCTTAATACAAGTGTGTGTGTTTTGTTCTTCATGAGAGTTTACATAGCATAGCAGGGTAAGTTAGTCTCCATAACATATATTACTTTAAGGTACATTAAAATTAAGGTTTGTTTTATCTTTTATGTATTATGTTCCAAGTGTTTGTTTATGCTAAAAATATGAGTGTGTCTTTCGTAAAGCACGCTGTTGAGGTATTTTGCACTATCTGTCTCTGTCAGTCTGTTAGCAAAATTATGCCAAAGGTTCTGCACAGATTTACATGAAACTTTGTGTTTAGGTTTGACCTGAGCCAAGGAAGTGATGATTATATTATCATGCCAATCAGCCCAAAGATAAAAGAAGAAATATAAACGGGTTTATAAGGTGTTGTAATAGGTCTATTGGGTCGTCTGGCCTACTATGAGCTCGGCCAGCGCTCCACAGCTGACGAGTGGCACCAGTGGCTCCAGCACAGTGACCGTGGTTATCATCATTGTTCTCAAAAAGTAGAGGCAGCTTGGACTGAATTTTGTAATACGTTTTATTCGCACACACGCGCCAAAATACATTGCACAGTTCAAACACATCTATTTTCAGTTGAAATGAGAGTGAAATGCTCACGCTGTCGAGCCCTGGGTAGAAGCTAAGCTAGTAGTGATGCTAACTCGTATCTCGTCAGTTATCACTATTGTGTTGTAAACATCTAACTTGTGCACTAGCTAACATGTCTAGATGCTAGCATTAGTATAGTGGCTTGTAATCAATAACAATTTAGCACTGTAACATTTATTACTACGCCAAATTAGTCGACTAGTCAGTTAGCTAAATAACAAAGCTGAAACCAGCTGTTTGTTCATATTGAGGGTTTTCAACTGCAATAAAATTGGGGCTAAAGTCAAGACAGTTTGTATCACAGTGATCTAATTTTGGAATCTACATTAGTCTTCGTCTTACTAGCATTACTGAACTTAGACCTTCTCTCTTTTTTGCATCAGTTATTATATATTGAGCTATATTTGTACACAGCTAATTCTGCAATAAACCTCCAAATGGGCACCTGCTGTAGCTGCTTGGTTGGTGATCAAATTGCATTATTAAACACTGGAATCGAAAGATATCACTATACTTTATGTAAATTAGGTAACCATGAGAAGGGTGTGGGAACTGAGGAAGCAGATGTGGATTAGCAGCAATGTATTAGCATGCTCAATTTAGTGTAGTTTAGTAAATAAATTAAAGGTTGAGCTAGATATTCACATTTGCATGACGTATTTAAATGATGGTCATATGCGCATATACTGATTATTAACTGACATCTGAAACAGACATACAGCCTCCATGACAACAAAGCAGTGGGTATGGCAGTAGCCTCAAGGTTGGAAAAATGAGTTTGTGGCTGGAACGTTGCCAGTTCAAATCCCCAGGATGCCAATGAAGGCCTGGGTGGGGAAAGTGAATGAGTAGTGCTTTTTGTGTTTATACAGAAGACAATACAAATACTGCTTAGGAGGAATTGGACCTCTGTGAAATTTGATTGGGATGAATGGACCTTGATGTTCTTTCTCTCTGTCCCCAATCTCTTTTAATTTACTGGTGTTGTGGAGGATATGGTTCTCATCATTAATCAGCAAGACAAATGAATCCCCAGCTGCCTCAGTATGAGGGTGTGCGAGAGAGAGAGAGAGAGAAAGAGACGCGCACAGAGAGAGGGAGAGGGAAAGGAAGCAAGGTGGAAGAGGAAAGAAAAGAAAAGGGAGGGGTATATAAATCAAGTCAGCTTTGATTAATTCACCTTGGTCTAGAGGACATGGCTAATAAGATCCATTAGGTTGATATTCAAGAATCTCATGTATTGTGTTAAATGTCAATAAGATAGAAGCTAGCGGTCATTCAGAATGGTTAATTACACCTCAGCTAAAGAAAATCTTTACATTCAGCAAAAGCAATTATTAATGTTCAAGTCAAATCATAATTGTTTGGGGAGCAGGTGATTATGTTCTGTCTCAGAAATGCTGAATTTTGAATGTTTTTGATTAAAAGCTATCAGTCATATTGGTCAATTGGATTAAAAAAAAATGCTAACCACACTTGGTGACCCCCTGACAATCATCAGGTTGTTGTGAAGTTTGATATAGTAAGTCATGGTAAAGATGTAGTTATGCATTTTAAAGGCGTAAGTCAGTTCAAGGTCATAGTCAAATGGTACAATATGTCCTCTATATGTCACTAGCAGTATAGAAATCAATAGTTTTTTTTTGTGTGTGTGTCTTTTTGTGTATTTCCCTTAACATAGTGAATACTTTGAAATGCAGGAAAACAGTAACTGATTGTGCCATTTAAGTGCATTTCCTAAGTTGGCCACAAGGAAGCACTCTCTCACCTATTTCAGAGCACTTATGTCTAACCCTAAATGGAAGATGCAGGAGAAGACAGTAATGCTATGGTCAGTCCGAAGTGGGGCTACAATATCAGCACATTTGTCCACAAAAAATACTGTAAAACACACAAATGTCCAAATGTATGCTCCATTTCCCAAATCTGCAATGGCATCCTCACCTCTAAACTTTATATTTATGCCATTTCCACTTCACTGAATAACAAACAGTGGAGAAAGACAGGATAGCATACAACAAATATCATGAGTGGGACTTTAGCCCACACTTTTGCCAATACATAGCACAAAGACACGTATGGCAATCTGCCTTTGTTTCTGACTTGAGAGTTGTGACCAAAATGTCAGAAAGAGGCCAGCAAGGTGAAAATGTGCCATTTTGATGCTGATGTAGAGGTCTATGATTTCAGTAAAATGTAATTCCTGTTTGTTCCCTATATATTAGAAAAGGGCATAGTTGAAAAAAAACTTTTTTATGCACAGGCATGATAAGAGATGATTTGGAGAGATACACAAAGCCATTAAACTGAATGTAAATCAGATGTATCTAAGAACAAACACAAACTCCCAATAATTATGACCACTGTCTTTTCCTTAAATACACATAAGTAAATTAAAAGTGAAACGCTTACTTCTAATGAAAAAAATATAATTTGTCTTTTTTTTTCTCTTTACCAAGGGTGCTCATACTTCTGACAGGCACAACACATAAAATAAAAGTTGTATAATATGGACAAAGAGCTTTGCTTAGGAGCAATTGGAAGTAGGTAGGAAAAAAACACCTTGTGATGATAAAATGACAAGAAGTATGCTTACTAATAAATTTTTTCAAACTCATACCCAGTGGAGTCACTAGGGTCCTATTAGCAAATTGTTTGGCTAAATGAGATCTACCTATCATATGAAAAAATGGGCAGAGGGGATAAGTGTTAAAGAGTTTAAATTATTTGAGACTCTACTGTAGTGCTTTATAATACCCTTTTGGCTTTGTCTGTTTGCCAAAGTATACAATTTACTAATCTATGCCAATGTTTGGAATTTCTACAATTAAAATAATTCCCTCTTTTAATTTGGGCAAAAGAATGGTTGCATTAGTGGTCAGACAGAGCCAACATTGGCTCACCTTAATAGATCAACCAGTAAGCCTACAGTCGACCTTCCTCCACCAAGCATTTGAGCCGATCTTGCAGTCAAGGCCTGGTCTGATGTGAAAACATAGAGGTTGAGACACTACGATTAAGCCTCCCTCACGGGTCTCTAAACCCAACATCAGAAGCATAGCCTTGGGGTTTCTTATCCTTGCCCTACAGCAGCAAAAAGGCCCTCTTATGAGAACATGACTTGTTGCCTTCACCATTTACCCAGTGCCCACAGCAGAAGGGCTTGTCGTTATGGAGCAAAGACAGACTGCCTCCCCTTGAGGATGCCGAAGTCCCTGAAAGGCCTCAGGCACCAAGGAACAAGAATCAGACCTCCTCCTATCATGTGTAACCCTATTGACAGGTATGGAGATATCTGGTTCTATCTGGGGCCCAAGGGCTAACCCCAAATCTTTATCTACATCATATTGAAAGCCCGATTTTCTAAAATCCGTGGATAAACATGGATGTGGCCATGCTTGCTATGAGGGCATCTCAAATGCACAAAAGGCAAGGGCTAAATCCCAGTGTTGTTTCTATAGTTACCAAATCCCACAAGCTATATTTGAGCCTACTTTCTACCCATTAAAAAACAATCAGTCTAAATCCTGATGCAACTCTGCAGAATGGAATTTTAGTTTAAGCAAATCTCCTAGAATGCCCCAAATGATGGCATATGCTAATTTGCATATAATGTATCTGGTACAGCTCCCTGCTCTTGATTGATGGAATGGTTGTGCAGAGTTTGGGAAGAGTTGTGATCATCCGACGTCTTTGCATTAGAAAAGCAAGTTGTGCATCAGTATCGCAGAATGTTTTGACAGTCAACCTATTGACATTTTCCTTGCTTTGAGAAAAGTCACCACTGGATGTGAAAAGTTGCTAAATCTAGCAACATAGCCACCAAGTTAGCAGCGCTGTCTTAGAGACAAAGTTTTTCAGGAGGAAGGAATAATTGGGTTCTTTGGGTTAAACCTCAATGGACAGGAGTGCAAGTTTACTAACTGGCAAGCTTGAATGACTGTGTTTGATCAAACTATGACTAAACACTATAAATGGTAGTGAGCTCTTCTTTAAGCAGATTAGCTAACTAGCTTATATGGATAGCTATAGTATAGTATGGCACTATGACTAGTTTGAACTTGGAAGATCAGATAGAATTATTAACTACGCTAGATTACTTAATACAGCTAGATTGAAATTTTTAACTAACAAAAGCCCAGGATTCTTGAAGTTGGCTATGTACAAACTTACTCTTTTTTTTTTTTTACTTCATTTTTTTTCACTGAGCTTCAATCTAATGTTACACATCCAGAAAAACTGATTAGGCTCCACCCACTAAGGTTCAACTCAGCCAATGAGACATCCTCTCTCTTCTTCAGGGGACAAAGCAGGTGCAAATGAATAGGACTTCAAAACTTCCAAGTGTAGCTCACTGGTTTCTTACTATGGCATATGTATGTACTATCTTGCAACAGTTGTGTCCCCTATCCATATAGCATCAGCAAAAGGTCCACAAATGGTCCTAGAGATGTGATTCCCCATGGGTGGATCATCTCTAGTCGTTTTTTGACCAGTATTTCACAGAAATACACAGGAGTAGGCTTAATGATATGCTGGTAGTGTGTACAAGATAGAGAATATATAGACACATGGTGGTGTGGTAACTTGATCTTTCAGATCATTAAGTAACATTTTTATCTAAGTTTAAACACTTGCAGCTTTCTTTAGCATCATTTGTTGGAATAGGATTCAGTGAAGGCTTACTCTCCTATTCTTTCAGTGCAATTATATTTTTTCCCCAGTTATCTATGACTGTGCTGGCTGATGCTAACTAATTTGTGTCTGCCTTCCCATACTTGACTCACAATATTTTATTACATACGCAAACCAGACAACCAAATTAACTAGCCGCTAATAATGACAAGGCCAAAGTGAACGAAATTAACTGTAGTAAAGGTAGAATCACCAACCCATGTATCCCCCCACTCTAAGCTGTTTTGTAGCATAAAATGCATACAATGCAAACATAATGAAAATGATATGACCCACTGAGCACAAGTTGCTGTTCAAAACAACACAATAATAACAAATGTGAAATGGCACAGAGCAATTTTCTGCTGGATTCAAGCAAACACATTTCTAGGTGCTGTTTTTAACTGGTAAGTGGCTATGGCTATGATTTACAAAGTAACAATGACAACAATCTAAATAGGAGGCTGAAGTGGCTGGATGGTGATCACATTTTAACAAAAAATAAAAAAAATAAAAAATAATAAAAAAACAGCGTGGTTCCCTCACCTTTGTGACAGAAAGAAATAACCTTATAACAGTGACCAGTATCAAAAGTGACTGAGGGCTCTTTCAGTAATTGTGACAAAAAGTGAAAAAATTAGGGTAAATGCATTTTGAAAGACTAAGAGCAACAGGGAAACAGCATGGTATAGGTAGTGTGGCATAGACATGAATACAAATTTGTGAGGTTTAACAAACAAGGCTATCATTTTTCTCTCAAACCAAGGCAATTTGGGTCAACAGTCCACCTCTTTACCTTGCAACAAGGTGAGAAAAACAAACAGCCAAAAAAGCTAACAGCCCAACAGTTTGCCATTAGTTACAGTTTGTTGCATGCAGCTGAGCATGTCATCTTAGAGAAACATTAAATGTGGAGCAAAGCATTATTTATTGACACCTTGCCTCATATTCTTTATGTGCCCTTCAGTAAGGAGGTTAATTATCTGTGGTGTTGAGGGAGCCATAATTAGAAACAATGAGATAATCAGCATGAAAAGATCAAAGTACGAAAATTATGAGGGGTTTGTTCCTGTATTAATTTACTGATCAAATATCCTTCTGAAAACAGTCTCTTTGCAGCATTACTACTGTATACAGTGTGCCCTGCCACTGTCATTTTTGTGGTGTAATGGTTACAGTTGTGTCTTTGATACTTTGAAGAAATTTGATTCTTGAACAAGGCATAAACAAATCTTATCAACTAAATAAAACCCAATGATGAAATGATGGTAACATTTTATAATTACTCCGGTTTGTGAGGTTCTACCTACAATGGTTTAATCATTAGTATTTTACACCTATCAAGCAACCTTTCAGTAGCCACTCATGCAGTATGTGAAATTTTGAAATAATCAATAACACAGTCATGGGTAGGCAGCTTCCTTTCTAAATTGGCAGATAGTCTCGGTTAGTTGCCACTTAGACACAAAGAATGGTACTGACTGGCCCGTAGGAGGTGCTGCAATAAGCCTACCAACTGTAAACCCTTGTCTACACTGCAAGCGTCATGTCAGCGTCGCGCTCGTGAGAACAGGGTTCACGCGACATTGGAACTAGAGATGCACCGATTGGAATGTTCTTGGCCGATACCAATATCTGATTTTTGATTAGTTTTACCTGCCGATTGCCGATATTTGCCGATACTGTTTTTAAAATAAACAAAACAGAAACAAAGCACTATAATTAGACGGCACACCATTTTTTTTCCCATTTCTATTCTTTAATGAGCGTTTTGATCTCACAATACATTGGGATGCGCGAGTAAAAAACGTGTCTGATACACTCGCAGTCTAGATACGGGATAAGTCTCTGCCGTTAGTCATAGAAATGTGAAACTTGGTACTAATATCTACTGGGAAATGCTAAACATTTTTGTTTTGCCAAATTGGGGGCGCTCTGGTAGCTCACTGCGGCGATAGCGTACCAAGTGTTACTACTGCAGCGGCGCGGGTCTGATTCTGACCCTTGAGTTCGATTTTGACACGCACGCACCTGTCTGTCTCTACTATCACTGTCGAATAAAGCAGAAATGCCAAAAAATAATCTTGAACAAACAAACAAAAAACAGCCAAGTTATTAACTTTTCTGTTTTTGAAAAGTTGCACATAAAGTTCAAATAACTTTAAAATCACAACAAAATAATAAATCTATTTCTCATTCTACAGGCTGCTTAAAAAATCATTTAAAAGATATTTGTCAAGCCACATGTTGATATGTTGATATTATAATAAGCCCTCAAAGACTGAGGCTGAACCCTGGTTTCCTAGTAGTCATAGAGGTGTGAAACTTGGTACAGAAATGTATCTGCAAATGCTCAACATTTTTGCCTCGAGGACCCAATCAATTTTTGTCTGCCATTTGGATTTTTTGAAAAATCTTTATAAATCTCCCAATGAGCTGCAGGTTTTAATCACGCAAAATATTAAAGTTATATTAATTGGGTCTGCCTTTACTTAGTTTGTGAGCAGCTAGGGAATCAGACAAAAAATTGAAAAATTGCCCAAAAGCATGATAAAAGCAATCGATTTACTTAAAATTCTACAGGTTGGTCACAACAGCAACAACAATAATGATCATAATTATAATGATGTGTGCGGATGATGTGTGGGTAGATTAAAAAAAAAAACTTTGGTATGCACAAACTAGTTTTTCATGCCATTGCTTTTTGTTGTGAAGCAGGTATGGTATTTGTTTGTTTGTTGTAAGTGTTGTCTTATGTTAAGGTCAGAACATAAATGTGGGCTCCTTCTCAGGATCTTGCCCTGGGCCCCCAAAAGGCCAGGGCAGCCATGCTATAAGGCCACATATCGGTATGTTGAGATTTTAATATAACCATTTGAACTTACACCTCCTAGACAATCTCCTGGACAAAACTGCCAGATTAAGCCACATATTACTTACCACTGAACTTTACAGTTGCAACAAGTTATCATTTTATCCCTTTTGGGTTTATGGTAGTGACCTACTAGCAATACTACATGCTAAAGTGTTAGCAGGGAACACAGATCACTCAACATAATACGTGGTAAGTTGTTAGAAAGGAGCATTGGAGCCATTGATCTACTGGGGACACATGCATTATTTTAGAGAAAGTTTTGGTCATGGTTATATAAGAAATGCTTGCTTTTAGTTGGATGTCCAGGATGTGGATGGGAAATGCATAAACCCACCCACTACCGCATTAGTTCAGTGTCAGACTATTACCTGATTTTAGTCACATCTCCATCATGTAAAAGTGCTGTGGTGGGAAAATATATTTCTGTTACTTTTGAGCTCAATACATATATGTTCATGCATTTTCAGATATTGTGTTCATTTCACAAAATGTCAGGACACCAGCTGTTTTGGCTTCTATGCTCTCATCGATGAACAAATAAAAACTTGTTTGGTGATCATTTTTCCTGAATCATTCTACCTCATTAGCAAAAGGTATCACTGGAGAAAAACACTTCCTTCACTATTAGGAAGTCGATTGAAGTGGGCTATAATGATTGATTAAACCTTTGTTAACACATAGTTAAAATTAAGTCACAGTTATTAAAAGAATAACTGCAAACATTACTATATGAAAATATTCCTTCAAACTGAAAGCAAAAACAGTGTGAATTAGAGAGATGGCAGCCTACTCTAAGTAAGTGATAAAATCATATTTCCACCATATGACAGCAGCTTGCTAAATAGCAACAATAATATTTTTACAGTTATATTTGTTGGGTGTCCTAGTGCAAAGAGCTGTTCCCAGGGTAGTTTCCTATGAAATTAGGCTTGAACTGTTGAGTTCAAGAGATTGACCCATTTTGGGAAATAATAGCCTTGTCCCTGTTTCTGTACACTGAAAGGCAAGTAACCTATTTGACTTAGTGAACTTAGGACAAGGAGTTAACACAGATTCCACTGTGATAATATGCAAGTGATATGGTAGCACAGCAATAATGTGCTAAAACATCAAAAATCTGAAATATCATTAGGACTTTATTAAGACATAACGGGAAGAGGAATATTTTATGTGACATAGCAGTCAAAACGTGTTCCTGTCAATTCCCATTTTAGCTCAAAGATGTACTGGGATTAGTCATCAAAATCTCTGTTGTTGTGGCTGCTGCCTCCCTGACAATGTATGGCATTTGTTTTTCATAGGAGGCCTTTGAATTTCCCACCTTTTCTTGTGCTTCCCATTCTTTTGTGATGTTTACAGTTCAGGAGTTCTCTTTTCTATAGCAATATGTGAGTATGTTGAGAGCCTACTTTATTGTGGTGACAAAATGATTGATGTTTAGGCTCACTGTAAACAACAAGCTTGCCAAAAATAAAGGAGAAAACTAGTCCGTTAGTGTTCAGCTGATGCATGGTCAGATTTTTAACTCCCTCCCAATAAGGTATTTAGGGATTTTGTCTTTAACCCTGCTTTAAGGACAGAGCCTGTATTAAGTGTCTTTGTTTGTCAATCAAAAGGATAATCATAAGATTATAGGATTTTTTTGTCAACTTCAGCTAGGACGCAGCAAAGTAATGTACATTTCTACATCTATACACTCTCTATATCCTATGTTTTGAACAGTGATTCAAAGGCTTGTAACTAGAACCCTTAAAGGTCTAAATCTTAGTTACACTGCTGCATTTGAAACAGCCACAGTCTCCCGTTTCTCTGAAGTGACAAAAGAGATTTCGCTCTCTATTCCCCTAAAAAATCCTCCTGAAATGAGAACCAGGCATATGTGATCTTCTATTTATGATCTCAGAATCCGCCTCAACATCTGAACACGAACATTTTTCCGTCAAAGCTGGAAAGCCTCATGATTGACAGTAAGTTGGAGACCATTCTGACAGAGTGTCCAGAGTATCCGGGGTGATTTCATAAGGATCTGGACTGGTTAATAACAGCACTGTAATGAAATACAAGTGCGTCGGATGTATAAGCTGTCACTGAAATTGTATGAGTCAATGAATTCTGCTTCCTATACATTGGACAAAAAAGCTGCCACAACCTTGTAGCTTTGCCAAGGGAAATGAATGAAAGGGAAATGAAAGAAAGGACACCCTGATGAAGCCTTGTGCCGTCAAAACATGCGTAACTGCTATCTAAGGATAGCTAGATTATTTATTACTTTCATTTTATCTCGCATATATTGCCAATGCAGCATGTACCAGTGTGTTGGCGGGTTAGTAACATTCCAGACTAGTACAGTGATTAAGTTTCAGGAGTGTTTCCTTAATGTAACTGAGTTATTTAATGTTTTAGAAACAACACGTGCCAGTTAACCCTCAATGTAGAGTTTAGCTTTAATGTAGCCATTATAGCTATAATATACTAAACTCCAGAATTGGAGTGAAATGCAAGACCTCTATCTAACAGTTAATTTAGTTCCTCTTTCAATCCTTTCTTTTGTCCCTGTGCTTAGTTGTCTTCCTTTAGTGGAAAATCCATAATGATAAAAAAATATATATACATATAACTCCTGATTAGCTGTTATGCAGCTAATTTTTAAGTCAGTGTTCCTCCCTATAATATAATAAACACATGGTCTGATTGTAGAGTAAAGACAAGTAGCTTGTGAGTCCTTACGGGTAGCCTGATTTCTTGGGTGCCCTTAATGGTTGCCTGATCACTGAGGGACTTAATGGGTCGTCTAATTATTTTCTGCCCCTCGTGATCTTATAATCACTGAAGGCCATGTTTGGATCACCTGTTGATATATCGGTATAAGGGTTTGTTTTGCAAAGCCTCCACGAGGCCTCCTAATCTTAATGGCCCCTGGGCAAGTGCTAAATAGCCCAGTTTGATAATACATCCCTGAATGCTATATGAGTGCTAGCAAGGGCAATGTTAAAATGAGTTCATTTAGATCAGGATCAAAATACTGTGGGGCTTGCTCTGAGTAAAATAATAATGTGGTTAGTATGCACACATAATAGGTAAATAAGCCAGGATTCGTTGCAAGGTACCGCAGCTCCAACCTTTTGTGCTTGCAAGGTTAATGCAAAAAGACAAGACTAGGACACTGACCTTTTCATTACTGCAGAAGTAACACTATAATACTATAGCACCAAGGACACACATTGAGCAAAATGACCACAAGTACAGCTATTTGCTGTTAGAGAGTCGGCAGAACTGTAATGAATAGGATAACGCCTCTTTCTCTCTATTTAAGTTATGTGAAGATTTTGAAT
The DNA here is from genome assembly GCA_900302535.1 of Neoniphon sammara. NCBI lineage: Eukaryota > Metazoa > Chordata > Actinopteri > Holocentriformes > Holocentridae > Neoniphon > Neoniphon sammara. The sequence goes on along the minus strand of OMKZ01017973.1, from coordinate 14,706 downwards.
AATGGGTCTGCAGCAGAGACCAAGTGCCATGAACATTAAACATGAACCTGCGAGTACATTTTTCTATGATTGATAGCTTGCCTCAGGTCTTAGCTTTCTAATCAATAATAGTATTACCTTTACTAATTTAAGTTGTTGGCTCATTATGTACAGCACTTGTGGTATAATGAGTCTGGGGTGAAAATGTAATTAAAAGATAATATCTTTTCTTACTGAAGTCATTTGAGGATATTGAATAATCTAGGTGTGTTAAGGTCTAAAGCAAAGACCGACTCTCATAAACATGAAATATCAAAAAATACATTTTATATGACCGATAGCTTGTCCCACGTCTATTCAATCTATTATGTTTGAATCAATAACACTATCTCCACTTATTTAAGATGTTGGCTAAAAAGGTACACTGCACAACTCAGTGGGGAGCCACACATTGATTTTCAGTAGAAGTACAAATCTTGTTGAATTTATTAGAGTTCTCCATGGTACCTCTCAGAGTATTATATTTCTTTTGATTAGGAGCAGTTGTTTCATATGTCTACATGGTTTTATTTGTGTGTGGTAAAGATTTCATATTTGTGTATGTGTAGGTTTGCTGCAGACTACGTAAAAACAAAGCCTGTTGAGATGTACTAAAGCCTAGGTTGAATGGTGTTTTTACCTATCCAGTTTTTCTCTACTCAGATTCTATGGTCTTTCTAGTATAACTCCAAATACAAGTGTGATATTCAGCGAACCAAAAACTAATTAAAGCTGAATCTGTGTAGATGGATAATGTATACTCTATGTGGTGACACAGACAAGTGCTAGCATCTGACCAAGAATGTATGTGGTACTACTGTGATGGGAATACGCCAGCAAACATCACTTTTGTCAAACATCACTTACCAAACATTGCTAATGGTTTCATTCCAGTGTGTGTTCATTTTGCATGCTCATCATTAAGCACGCAGCTCTTGAGCACAGTAAGGGGAGAGAAGGGTTAAAATGAACAACTACATAATTTTGAATATTGTGGATTCATTTCAAACACCACAAATGATGATGGCAATGGAAATATTTTCTGTACGTAGTTCATCTGCATAAGCGCAGGTGATTGACACAGTTGATGTTTTGGCACAACCTGCCCTATGGTAGAGGTAAGTTGAGCAACAGAATAGGAGAAGTTGAGTCATGTGTGAGTAAAATTAGCCACTTCTTGACACTTTGGTATAGAACAAAACATACTCGTGCTATTTTATTAAATATTATAACTTATTTTATTTCTACAAAGTAACAAAAGTTGGACAACTTGAAACTTTTCACCAAAGCCTTTGCAGCCACAAGGGGGCAGAGAATTTGTATTGCAAGACTTGTCTCTTATGAGAATCACGTTCTAACCTCATTGCTGATGTTTACTTCAGTGTATGATGGTGATAATTTATTTTCAAAATCGTAACAATGAATGACTTGTCTTCCTTCGATGCTGCTCAAATAGACTTCCCAGGCTGATCTTGTTAGATCCTTCAAAGAGGCTGAACCCTGTTTGTTTTGTGTTTGTAGTCTCGTGGAATAATGATAGCTGTTCTGCAACATCAGAACATACCACTTTAGTAGATATGGTTTATTTTTTAGTTTGTTAAATAAGCTACTTTTTACTTCAATGTAAATGTTATTGGGTAGGGGTAAGCTGAGCCATTGGAGCACAACTACTTCCATTTAGGTGAAAGACTCATAACATCTGAGTCATCAGTGTGTCACCTGAAAGCAAAAAACACTCTTTTTTTTTTTTTTTTTTATACTTGTTGACCGTGTTGCACTTACCACTTTCCCCATGTGTTTTTCGTCCATCATTGATTCAGGGAAATGAATTACTCTTTGGAAATTTAGGAACACAACTTATTTTGTATATGGTTGCCAAGAAACAACAAACCCCATTCTCCCCTACTCTATGAATGCTCATTTTAAGTGAGGCATTACAGGCGAAAATGGTGATTTTGGCTGTATTTTGACATATTAAAATGTTCTGTTTCTACAGCTACTAAAAATAAAATAGGCCTACACAAAACAATAATCAGAAACAGATATACAGATGTAAAATTAAAGCATATAAATACAAAAATTGTAGGTCTGGTAATTTACAGCTTTTGATATCTTTTGTCATTTATTTTGAATGGGGTATTTTTACACAAAGAAATAGTCAATATTCTGATTATTTCTGCCAAATACATTACAGATTTTGCAAATAGTTCATGAATGAAAGCTTTTAAAAGATCCATCTCTAAATTACAAACTAATTACTCAGAATGAATATGAATGAATCAGAATGAAACGGGGAAACCCACTCTGACTTCATCCACTAAGAAAAAGTGTTCTATATGATATGCATATTTGCACATTTTTTGAAATATCTATCAAATATGTTAAAAACAAAATGAACAACTTAATTCAGTAAGTGTATTTGTGGTTATATTAATTCTGTTATGACGAAAGGAATATTTTTTGTATTCACCTGTGGTGCCTCACCTAATTATGCTGACATTTAAAGTAAAAATGTATGAAAAACAATACAAACTCTGATTATTTCGAACATTAATATCTTTTCTTTTTTATTAAGACAAGAACTCTTCTTTGTTTTGTAAAAATGTCTATTTATGAACCAATACAAAATGTGTATGGGAATGTGGATCTCTTTTTCTTCAGTAATACACATTAACATTTCCCAAGAACAGCAGAAAGACAAAAAGAATCAATCTAAAAACAATGAGTGGTAAACAATCAAACTTCTTGGGAATCAACCGAACTTCCAAAGGCGGTGGTACGTTGAAACTGACAGTAGTACAGCCACAATAAGTTTCTGTTCCTGCTTCATTCTAACAGAGTACTCATCCTTTGTGAACTATGTCAACACAAAGCAATACTTAACACATCTTATACAGTGCACCAAATATTAAGAAAAATACATAAAACATGTACAGCATATATGCAAAATATTTCACAAATTTTGTCTCTTGGATCTAAAATAATGTGTTGTACTTGCTTTGATGATGATGCATTGTACTTGCTTTAATATCATTGACAGGTGGGGCCTAAACTTTGCATTCTACCTGAGATGCAGTCACATCAGTCAGCAATGCATGAACCTGAGACAGGACATTTTCAAAGGAATCTAATATGGAGTAAACAATATCAGTTACAGTGTCAGACCAAAGTCCAAGTTATCTTTACTTTTGGGTAACAATGGGGCATTTCATCAAAAGAAAATGACACACACAATAACCTAACATCCTACTATGAAAGTCAAATTCATTCCACACCTTATCTGAATATTCAAATCCACCCAAATGTCATTTATCATACTGTTTTGTTCATTTTTGTTTTTCATATCGGAACTTCTGGAGAAAAAACATCAGATTTGTATCTCTTGTATTCAGCAAAACTTTGAAACACACCCCTGCCATTCCAAACCACAATGGTTTAACACTTACAAATAAAATATCGCTGCATCAGCCATTAGGGAGAAGACAATATTCAGTTCTGTTCCTTTATTGGCAAGCACATATTGTGAGTCTGGTTTGAATGGAAGCTGCCACACGTCACTGAAGCGGAATAGTGCTCACTGTTAAATACAAATCACACAATCTCAATCTAACAGATGGAAGTGACATCTGCTCTGTGATTCATAAAGCAACAATAACAAGTCAGTTAATAGTTTTATCAGAACACCAGACTGTAAAACCATCTAACCTAGTTGGAGCCCCTCCCTCCCCCCACCCACACAATAAACAGAAAGCAGTGTCATCGGCATACAGTGTTAACTTAGTTGTAATTCCTTTGTGAGTACAGTATTTTAAATTAACTCAAGTTTTAACAGAGAAAAAAAATGTAACAGAGAGTTGTATGCACAGCATCTCTGATCATTGTCTGCAACCTCCCTTCTCTAGCCTCCAGCTAGAGCTGTCCTATCCAACAGAAAAGTTAGGAATGTCCACAGCCCACATCCGCTCCTCCTGATGTCTTTTTAAGCTAGGGAAAACTATATAACGATGAGAATCAAAATGAACTATCACTTTTTGCCCAGATAAGTCCAATTTATGTCACTTCATAATTGCCCAGAGCTTTTAAACTGAATTTGGACAATGATTCCTTACCTTTGAACTTAATATTGAATGACCGAAAGCTGTCTTTATGTATGATTATGATATTTGAAAGCTACACTATGTGGAAATCTAAGCTGCACATTGAGAAATGCAATCAAATTAATTAACATGGCAACAAGGTACTACATCTAGCATCTTACTGTGTGTCCATACTGTGAGCAACACAATCAACTAGTCACCAGAAGTGCGCTAATTTCTTATATGAGTGACCAGGGAAATTTGGCTAATGTGTGGATGGTCAACAAGCTTGTCAGCCAAGAAAAGCTGGCCATGGTAGAACTCTTCACAGTCATCAGCCGTTAACAAATATCCAATCAGATATCCATGTTTCCTTGTTTCCATGTTGATGTGATTTAGTTTATTCAATAATAGTTCTTGGCGAGTGCAAAATAGATGAGAAACTGACTACAGACATTCAAATTTTATTTGAAAGAGGACTAAAAATCTTAAAAATTATGCTCGGAACAGCTGCATCCATAGGTTACGTCGATGGAAAGCTCTGAACTTGTTTGAGTTTTTTTGTTTGTTTGTTTAATGTTAATTAATGCAATGCTACCTCATTAGCGCTTGCTATGTTAACTCATCAGACCGATGTAATATTGAGGAAAAGTTAAGACCAAAGCTGTGAAAAATATATGATTTAACTGTGTAGATGCACCAGGCCACTACACAGATGCAGTCAGAGCCTTTTTCCCTGCCCCCGGTCTGTCAGAAGAAAGCAACCCCTCATCCAAGTTGCTTGCTGTGTGAACGCATGTTTATGAACAGAAATCCATCGTTAGGAGCTCATTGTCATGTCATATGAGTTAAGTAGCAGGTGCATGATGCAATCCATGGATAGCACAGCAGTGTATCACATTTGGTTAGAATAAAAACAACTGGAGTAATCACTTTTGGCATTCTTCAGTGCTCCCCTATTGGGACTGTGAAACAGATTAAATTTCGGCAGGTGATACATAAAGCAAGGTAGAAATGTAATGGTTTGTAGCACGTACATACATGCAGCGAAATAGTGGATGTTTAAGCACTCAAACTGTTCCGTGACAGAAAAACCATGTATAATGACAAGATGGAAATGGCAAAATGGTCCTGTCTCTTGTAACATGTCTTAGTTTTCAGACACACTCGCTTGTATTTCTTTATGCGCTTTCCTTGCCATTTTCTAGATTTACAGGGTGACAAAAACTCACAACAGTAAGTGTGATATAATAAAATCCACAAAAGTACTTCCATGTAATTATAGTAAGTTGTAAAAAAAATTCTTGGTTCGGATTAGTGTATGATACATCTGTGATTCCATTGGCTTGATTAACATAGGATCGTGTCTCTATAGGATAATACAAACCCTCTGATGGGTGGAACTACATTGGGATCCTGTAGTTTTGACAAGAAGTAATCAGCACAATAACTTTAACATTAGTTATCTTTAATTGTGGATGTGAGGTGTTGACAATTGACATGACTCACTATGTTCCTTTAAAATTGGTATGACCTTTTTTAAATGTTTTATACAGCTTGTGTATAGGTGAAACAATACAAATTTAAATGTAGATGTCTTAAGTTTGGAGTTTGGCTAAGGCTGTTCATTTGAGTGAAGTTGAAGCTATGTGTATCAATATCATGTGGCTGCTGGTTGATCAATATTAGTACCAAATGAAGTTTTATTTTTTTCAACAGCCTTATATTTGTGAGGCATTTTTGGCTGAGAGACCACTATAAACAGCTTTGAGACAACTTTTTTGTCATTTTCCCATTTGTAAAAAAATATTTTAGAATGAGAGTGGATGCAAATCAAAGGAATATCATCATTACAACTCATTAAATGCCTGTGGGGAAACTGTGGTTCCATTCAGTCAAATAGAAGACAAACACAAAAAAAGAAAAGGAAAAAAAAACTGAACAGAAGAAGAAATCATCATAATGAAATGACAGTGCTTCTAAGTTTAGCACAATGAGGGGAAACAATGTGCTACTTCTTTTTGCTAAGCTCTTTTTGAAGAAAAGCAAAGGTTCCAGACGTGCTGGTATGTCTGTTTTGAAAATCACAGAGATAGCAAAAAATGTGGGTCTTTTCACTCTAATGCTGAATTGGCCTAGTGAAATGAAAAGGACAAGAGATCATTTGAAATTATGGCCACCTATTTTGGATGTGGATTTGTTCAAGAGGAGTCAAGATGGGCATATACATCAACCTTTTTCTCTTTTACGTCCTTTGAACGATGATATGTAAAGCATTCCATGCATTTTTGGAATTGGCCAAACATTTGGGAAAACATAGAAAGGTAATGGCTTGAGACAAATCACAGTATACTGGAAATAGGTTCTTATGAGCTTTTGTTATGCAGGAGAGGATGCAAGTTCAGACACATTTGGGGATATGAATAAAGTGGCTGTGTATAATTTTACCCTCATATGAAAGCCAACAGCACATTGATAATTACAAGAGTGGGAAAACCAAAGTAGAAGAAAGGGAGCAACAGGGTTATGCTAATGAAGATCAACACAAATCCAACGTATGAATAGAAAAGAAATTCAGAACAAGGCACAGAATTTTCTGCAAATGGTTGAACTAAACAAAATTTGTACCAGCAGTTAGGGAGGTGTCAAATGGTGAAGCTCTCTACAGTGATTTCTGGCAACGTTTGGCGCACCCCTCCCCCACCCCAATCCCTCCCCCTGCTCAATTTATCGAAAACCCCAAACTCTCCCTTGCCAATCTTCTGTCCTTTTTTATACACACAAAACATTCCATCTACAGCTGCAGACTAGACTAAACAACAGCTTAAAACCAGGCCTTCCTTTCAAAAGCCCACATCTCTTCTACTCCTTGTCCCTTCTACTCTTGCCAAAAATAATCCCTAACCATCTCAAATCCCTAAATCCCCCCCTGTACCCCTGTCCCAGCCCCAAAAACAGCTTGGTGTCCCAAAGAGGACACTAGTGTGAGGGGTCCTGTTTTGATTAGATGTAGTACTCTTTCTTTTCGTCCGAATTGGTGTGGCCGCCCTCTGCATTGATGATGGCTGTATCTGCATCTGCCGCGTCGTCCGCCCCTTTAGCTTCATGCGTGAAGTAGGTACCTGAGGATGAAGGACAAAGTCACAGAATGGATGATAGCTGTGCTGCCTAGATGATGCAGAGGATTAAACTGTGTCCCTACGTCCCACAGCGTCTAATTATGTAAATTCATCACCATGTGGCCGTTTACACAAACCTAATATGGGCAAGCTGCAATATTCAAATTCTACATGGCTTTCATTGTTTGCTATTCAAGATTGGCACATGAAAATCAATTCTTTGAAAGGATCCTGAGTGTGGGTTTGAAAAAATGTCCAGACAGCATTGAGGCTCATAATGAAGCCAGTAGCCCAGATCGAACAAAGGAGGGCAATGACAAATCTGAAAGGAAAAAAAAAAAGAAAAAGAAAAAGAAAGACTGCCCTACCAATATTGGTAAGAGAAAAAGTCATACAGTGTGGTAAGGAAGTTGCCCTTTTAGACTACACTACACATAATACAGAGGAATATCTGAAGTTTTGAGCTTTTGGGGGTGGAACTGTGTGCTACAAGAGACATAAACAGAGGAAATACTGACGACAACAAACACAAAAAGTAAAAAAATAATTTGATAATTGAATAAAGGTAATAATAATTTCATAAATTATAATAACCATCACTAATAAATGGTGAATTAATCATTATTTCATTTTCATTATTGATTGTTTAATATTAACCAACAATTGTATAAGCAATGCAATTCCAACAATCACTAAATAAACCCACATATTAATAACAAGTATAAAAAAAAATAAATCACATGGGAATATTCAACTTAGTATTTCAAATTGTTTAGCCTGGATAATCACAAGTGATAAACTGATAAAAACAACAACAACAACAACAACAACAACAACAAAACAAGCTAATCAGAAATCTTAATTTCTAGTTTGTGGTGATACATCTATATGATTAACTGATTTATTAACCTGACATTAATTAATGATTTAATAATGTACACCATCATTTACTGGTAAAGCTGTGCTAGATGGTGGTTCCAAATGGTGGCAAGAGGTAACGGTTTGAACACTGTCTGAACTTCAGTACTCAGAAATTATGTCAGCTCTGACTGGTCTGTGATACTTTACACCAACTGATGCCAAAGGGATGAGAGACATCTAATGTTGCCGAGTCCAGCTTTCAGTCTTAAAGTTTCAGTGGTCACTTCCTGCTGACTGAAAGGTGTCCATACCCGACAGTAGAATATCATTTGGGGAAAAAAAAGGCAAAGCTATGGTATCTCAATTAGTGGAGATGGGATGCTCTTCTCTGTTGCAGCCCCACTTTGTGATTCAGACTGATACAAAGGGTGTAATTTTACATAAAAATCATGCCCACCAAATCTTTAGTCAGTAAAAAGAAAAAGAACTTAATAAACCAAATTATGCTTAGTTCACCATTTGTTATTGATGGTTGAAGGGTTTTTCAGGTCCCCCTACCTTTGTGTCTTGCAAAGTAGCGCCCCAAGACGATGAGTAGACAAAGCATGGCGAAGACGACGACAGCCACCACTCCTCCAATCACTGCGTGGTCAACTGTTCTTGGTGCCCCCTCTCCGGCTCTTGAATCTGAACGCACAGGACAAACAGTTTCACTGTAGAGAAATGACTGCATGTATACACCGCTGTTCAAACTCAACGTTGCACTATGGGAATAGTGATCAGGCCAGCACCGACCAGTGTTTGACAGTTCAACAGAAGTGATGTGATAGTGATTTGGAGTTTTGTTTTGTTTTTTAATAACTGACATGCAGGATACATTTTTCACATGGGCTAGAGTACCTACGTTTGGCCTCATTATAGGAGCATCTTGTTGCCATGAACAGATTTTTGACCTTGTGATTCACTTTGATGCCTGCTGCCACGGTCATAACCCATCAAACACCAGCTAAAAAAGTGTAAAAAAGTTGCCTAGCACATGCCTGTCTTCATAAATGCCGCCCCTGTGCTTTACTGAATCAAACAAATAAATCCAAAGGCTTATTCTTTTCATTGAATGAACTCAAAAGACCTGGCTTCCATGGACAAGAGGAACATCTGTAGCTGAAAATGAATAAAATGATTTCTGCTAGTTAGACATAATTTAGGCATGATTCATGTAATGGACAATATTTTTCAGTAAAAAGTTTGTATCACAAACTAGTTGAGAACATTCAGCATGATCCATGTGGCAATTTGCAAGCAGTGATACAAGTGGTGTTTCTGACCCGAACATAAAATATTCACAAATGACTTCTGGAGTGAAAATGATTGCAAATGTTTTCAAGTCAAGGAGCAAGCGCTGAATAAAAATACACGACACAACACATATACTTTGCCCAATGAGAATGAAGTGTATATATATGCCAGGCAATATTAAGAGAGGTTTATCCTTGCTTTGGGCTAAAGAACACGACAAGCCCCTGAAGCTCCTGGCTATAATGATATGTGAAAGCTATTGATCAAGTGTAGGGATCCATGACAACCCAAAGTTAATAGCCGTTTGTGGACGTGATTGGCTCTTCACGGCACAAAGGAGGAGCAAATTTTTTCATCAATAGCTCACGCCATGCTAGGGAAACGAGCTGGAGCTGCGGTTGTGTAGAGAGAGGGGATTAAGAAAGCAAAATGTTGAATTGAGAAGTGGCCTAAATTTCACTCTGTACTTCTGGAGCATTTTTGACTTGCTAATAAAATTTAAATGACGGCTGAGTAGAAATGCACGGTCTGTTTTGGTGGCTTTTCACAAACAGCCCACACACCATACATCACAAGTACAATTCTGCAGTTCTAGCTTGTCAAGACACCTTTACACCATGCAGCTCAGCCTTATTTCCTAGCTAATGTTTACAGGTGTATCTCCTTAAAGGTGCATTTTGCAGAGAATGTGGAATCCCAGGGGCAGTGAAGTCAGCAAACCAAACAATGGCCGGCTCTTTGCAATCTGTTCACGTGGACTAGTCCATCAGCCTCCATCGCCCATCAGCCGTACTTACACACTAAAATCCCCCACACTGCTCTCCAGCCTAAATCTGCACTCAAAGGATTTCCTAGATGAGCTCCAGGAAACAAAAACAGCAGGCCGCAATTTATTAGTGGATAACAAAGAGAGAGCGAGAGAAACATCATGGACAACATCAGCCACCCACACCGCTACTCTCCTCGCATTACTCAACCCAGAGGAATGAGGGAGGGAGGGCCAAGGCGGTGCAGTGCTACCTGCCAAACTCAACAAAACATTACTTGATAGATCTAATAGGTTATTTTGACTTCAGATTTTCTTTTTTTAGTGCTGGGCAGATTCAATTAAAGTGAGCAGAAATCCTTCTGACATCTAATTCGCTCTTGTCAGGCAGGTAAAGCTCTGCTTTAACACACTTTCCTATTACGATGTTAATGTCCTACGCCCGTTCACTGCATAGGGGAGTGTGTAGGGCAGGGGGGTTGTCAGGGGTGTAGGGGGTGGATAGTGGTTGGAGGTGTGTGTGTGGGGGTGTGTGTGTGTGTGTGAGTGGCCTGAAAATGTCAGGGAATTTTTCTCGGCTCTCTGGATCACACTTTCCCTGTTCCAGCTCATTTCATACACAAGAGACAGGCAAGCAAAAGAGTGAGAAAGTGATGGGAACAAAGGCTTTTAGGGAAAGAAGAAGAGACTACAAACACGCATCTGCAGTGAAGGCGTGGGGTATGGTGCTGCTTATTGGTATAATTCTTAAAAGCAGTTCTTATTTACATTTACATTTACATTTACTAATAATGGTGATGATAATACTAATGATAATACAAAATTGGGTTAATATTTCAGTTTTGTTGAATACCAACTGGACCCAGTGCAACAATCTATGCAAAACATACAAGCATATAAAGGCCTGTACCAAGGTTTGTCCAGGGTTCTACTGTTCCCTAACTGGTCACTGCCATACACAGCCAGCATGAGAGCATGAGAACAGCAATGAGAACACAGATTCCTAAATAAATCCCAAACCAGAAAGCTAAAAGTTAGGGCTGTCAATCGATTTAAAATTTTAATCATGTTAATTACCGGAGAAACCGGCCACTCAGCCGGTTTGTCCGAGCGTCTGAACCCCATAATGAACCCCAAATGCAACGGTTGGGTTATTTGGTGATATAAGTAGTGTTATTCAATGTGCAGCAACTTAGAGTAACATTGGTACATTAATTAACAGAAACATTAAATAACATTATATGTGTTAATTTGTGTCATTTTTTTTAACACGTCATATTCATAATTAATTGAAATTAACGTCTAAATTTGACAGCCCTACTAAAAATACAACACAACAGTTACTTCCACGTCTAACTCCATCATACAAAAACAGAGGTAATACATGTACTTTTGAACCTGGGACCAAAACAGAGAGTCCAACACCAAGACATGTTCAAAAAATGTGGTTTGTACATTTTGGCATATGGGTTGCACTAGAGGAAAGGTCACAAAGTAGCCAAAGTAGACAGAGTTCATCATCTGGGCAGCATGAATGTGCTTTCCAAATGTCATGCCAATTTTCCCAATAGATTGTGAGATATCAAATTTCACATTTTGGCCTAAGGGTGGTGCTACAGGAAAGGTAACGGGGTCCCCAAAATCAAAAGGAATCTTCCTTTGGGGAGCATGAATGTACTCGCCAAATAGCATGACAATCTGCTGATTAGATTTAGTGATATCTTGTGTTCAAATTAGACATTTTGGCCTGAGGGCAGCACTATAGGAAACACTGGCTGGAAACTGTTCAGGGATGCAGCCACCTATGATAACCACACATCTCTGTATACACATACAGGAGTGTACAGAGTTAGTGACTGGATAATGGATGACTGTGACCAAAACCATCATCAAGAGCACCAACCAGAAACCGTGGCTGACAGGGGAGGCCCACTCGCTGCTGAGGATCCGAGATGCTGCTTTCAGAACAGGAGACAAAGCAGCTCTCAGGGCAGCTATACCAACCTGTCCCATGGCAACAGGGAAGCGAAAACACCTGTACCCTCAGAAAATAAATGGACACTTCACGGACAATAAAGACACACGGCACCTGTTGAAGGGGCTTCAGACCATTACGGATTACAAGCCCCCACCACACGTCTGTGATAATGACATCTCTCTACCAGATGCACTGAATGACTTTTATGCACGCTCTGAAGCACTGAATGACATAACCTCCACCCCTGACCAACCAGGCACTGTCTGTCCTCAGCCAGTGTGAAGAAAATCCTATCCAGGATTAACCCCTGCAAGGCTGCAGGGCCGACAACATACCTGGATGTGTACTCAGAGACTGTGCTTAACAGCTGAAGGATGTACTCACAGACATCTTCAACACCTCTTAGAGTCATGCAGCTGTTCCCACGTGCTCCAAGTCCCCATCATTGGATCAGTGCTGAAAAAGTCACCTGCATCCTGCCTAAATGACCAACACCCAGTTGCATTGAATCCAATCATCATGAAGTGTTTACAGAGGCTAGTCTTCCAATATGTCAAATTCATCCACCCCCTCTACTCTGGACCCCCTTTAATTTGCATATCAGGCCATTCGGTCCACTGATGATGCAATATCATCCACCCTCTACCCCGCCCTAACCCATCTGAACAACAAAGAGACTTATGGTAGAATGCCGTTTATTGATTTCAGCTCAGCATTTAACACCCTTATTCCTCAACAACTCATGGGGAAGCTGAACATGCTGGGCCTCAACAGCCCCTTCTGCAACTGGGTTTTGGACTTTCTTACCAGAAGACCACAGTCAGTTTGGATTAGCAACAGAACTTCCACAACCATCACACTGAGCACCGGCGCCAACCCAAAGGGTTGTGTGCTCAGTCCACTGTTCACTTAGCTGACCCGTGACTCTACTGCAAGATGAAACTCCAATAAGATTTTTAAGTTGTAGATCAGCTGGCCATGAGTATAAAAATCACAGTCACTCCCTAAACGTAGGGAAAACGAAAGAGATTATTATTGGCTTCAGAAGATCCTGCACACACCACCCCCACTGACCATCAATGACTCTGCTTTGGAGAGAGGCAGCAGCACCAAGGTCCAACCTCACATGTAGCTAGCAACACCTTATCACTCTCCAAGAAGGCTCAGTAGTGCCTCAACTTCCTGTGGAGGCTGGCGGAGGCTGAGGGAGGCAAGTCTCCCCACGCCCATCATGACCACCTTCTGCAAGGGCACCATTGAGAGCATTCCCACAAATTGCATCACTATCTGGTGTGGGAAGTGTCTCTATAGAGGACACTTTCCATGCACAGTGTGCTCGCAGAGCTGCCAATATCATAAGTGATTCTTTTCACCCCTCCCACAGTTTCTTCCTCCTCCTGCTGTCTGGGAAAAGGTACCAAACCATTCAAGCCAGCACTGCCAGAATGTGCAAGAGCTTTTTCCCCCAGGCTGTCTGAACACTCCGTGTCTTCCCCCAAAAACATTCTAGAAGCTGGACACCACCCATCCCACCTACTTAACAGACCAAACCAACCAACACTACCACCATCCATCCTGCCCACCAGACTAAATCTCACACCTCTACTACATAACTAGATGCACCAGCACTTTCATTACCACTAAGAGCATCTACTTGTATTTATAACTGCTTAGTGGGTATATTTGCTGAGTATATTGCTTTTAAATGTATATATTTTGTTTTTAATATGTGCATATTTTGTTTTACTCTTTATATCATGTCCATTCCATGTTGCACCAGGGCCTTGGAGAAATAATGTTTCGCTCCTTTGTATGTTTCTAAATGACAATAAAGTGACTTGATTTCATGAGATTACCAAAATTAAGAGGGTTCATCTTTTAGGGTGCTGGACTGTGCTCATCGAATTTCATGGTAATCTACTTTTTATGATATTGTGTACAAGCCAAAATCCACCAAATAGATTTATGTTGCCTTGGAGTAAAGTGTTGAATGGACAGACATGCAGACAGATAGATGAACATGACCATCCTGTGGCCACGCCTGCTGGCAGGTCAAAAAGAGAAACTTTTGGTTCCCATGCAAACACTACCTGAAAACCTGAAGCTCTGCCTATTTTATTCTGTACAAACTATCCACCAAACGGCAAAAACCAAGATCGGCGCGGATCGGCTCCCGACATCATCCGAATCAAAATCTGCATGTAAGCAAAAGCCATGCACCTGTCACCACCGGAATTAATTATTTTCTCCAATTTAGAGACCCACACCTGCATGGAACTGCACTTCACTCCACCTGTAAGCTATGTTGCTTTTTAAATTATTTCGATCAGCAACATTTAAGCAGCAAAACTATAAACTGTAGTTATAAACTTGACAGAACAGAGGAAACTCTCCAGGGGAAATTAAACTTTTAGCTTCTGAAATAATTTCAGGAGGACGGCTCCTTTACTCCATACAGTTACACTGTATGAACCTGGACTGTGTGTGTGTGTGTGTGTGTGTGTGTGTGTGTGAGACCTTTTTTGGATGTGTAGAAATAATCATTGAAGTTACACCGCTGAGGTATCGTGCGTAAATGCACACAGCGTCTCT